>CBVK0101307646.1:0-21757 GCA_900067695.1 Picea abies | reverse complement strand
ATCACCACCCCAAATGATTACTGATAGTTTCTATTGAGATCAAGCAGGTTACAAGTTATGCCAGAATGCTGAGGTTCACATGTGCTCTACGGTGCACATGTCCTCGAGTTGGAGCCAGATGTTATCCTCCACTTCTAGGGATAACTAAGGAGATTATGTCTCGAGGCCCACATGTCCTAGACATGGAGTACCGAGAGCCATATCGACATGAGCATGGCCCTGGAGGGCCCATCTTTTATTCCTTTCAGCGCCTCCACTTTGTCAGCAACAACAACATCCATCACCTTCGGCTTGGTCCTGTAGCAGAGATGGATCTTGCTCCATGAGGTAATGAGTCCAGGTATCATGGTATGTGTCACTCTGATCCTCAAAACCTTTGAATATGTGCATTTAATTCCTTTTGTTTCTAACAAATTCTTGGATCTTATACTTATCCACTTGACCATGTTTGGGAAGAATAAGAGGATGCCCTAGTAAGCCTGTGCCCATAGGTTTTGAGTTTCCATTGGGGGGATTCATGAAAAGTCATCGTCTGCTCCCGTCATGCTTATCACTTTCCATCTTATTTCCCACTCATCCGTCCCATTACATTTGTCTGGGCATTGGGTCCGCCAATCATTTAAGGGTTGCACCTTGCCTTGTGGGAAGAAGGGGCTAAAGGCCCAGAAGGTAAAAGAAAGCTGGCAAAAGATAAAATCCTAAAAGAAATAAAACCTCGAGATGCTTCACCCAGGGATCCCCGAGAAAGCAGTAAAAGGATTCTCAACAAGAAACAAGAGGGACCCATAAAATAATAAAACAAGACCTAGTCAAAGGATAGGGGTCTCATCATGGCAGTTTTGGGAGACAATCATGGCAGTTTGGCACGTGTGGCAGATTGGACAAGCTCAAGGAGGGCTAACGTTTTTCTCCAGGAGGCTACATTTTCCCTAGAAAGGGATAACATCACCCTAGAAAGGGGATGACGTCTCACTTTTGCTTGATTATGGTTTAATTTATGACATTTAATGTAAAACAATATTATTTTGGTATTTTGGCCTTGTCGGCCTTTTAATGACCTAAAATTTAATTAAGGTCATTGGTATGGTATATATTGAGGGTTTTAACTCTCATATTTTTAGCATCTTTCACTCACCACTTGGTGAGGTCTGAAATTTGTGCCCCCTTCTAGGGTTTTGAGTGAAAATTTGAGGCGCAATTGTTGAAGGAGACATTTTCTTGGCATTTTTGGCATTTCTCTTGGTGGAAGGTTTACAACTAGGGTTTTGCTACATGATTTCTTGGTTTATGTAAGTGAATTTCTGCAACACTTCTTAATTGAATGGTTATAGTATTGTTTACTTGCATTTGTTATTATAATTTGCTGAATTAAACCCTAGGTGACAAGCACATGCTAAGGTCCTTGTCTCATGTCCCTACTAAGATTAAGAGCCATTTGATTTGTTGAAGTTAGATAGAGCCTAGCCATAGCAACACTCTAATCCTATTCTTCTAGCCTAGCCATTTTTTACTTTCCATTGAGCTAAGGAAAGAGAAAACACACTAAGGCCTAGGGTTTCTACATCTTAGTGAGCCATTTTCCTTAGGGTTTGATTGATGAGGCCTTGCCATAGAAACACCTCATCATTAAACTCTCTTGTCCTTAACCATTGCGTCTATCACTCAAGCTAGCCATTTCATTCTTGTCAATGAGATGAAGAAGGAGGAGAAAGCACTAAGGCCTAGGGTTTCTACACCTTAGTGAGCCTTTCTCCCCTAGGCTTTCATTGTTGAGGCCTTGCTTTAGCAACACCTCAACATTTAACCTTCTTGTCTTTAGCCATATTGTTTCTTTCTCAAGCTAGCCATTTGAATTTGTCTTTTGATTTAGAGGAGGAAGACACACTAAGGCCTAGGTCATCTACACCTTAGTGAGCCGTCTCCCCTAGGGTTTGACTTGTTGAAGCCTTGCTTTAGCAACAATTCAACATCAAACCCTCTTGTCTCTAGCCCTATCACTATCATCACGACCCTTCAACATTTGTAGCCCTTTTTTGACTCCATTTGCCCTTATAAAGCACTGATCTAAGACCTCCATTGTTTGAGTACCTTGATCACACACACCATCCAAATAATTTGAACAATCACTAATCTTTCTAACCCTATCTTAGACTAACATTCACTAACCCTATTGCTGCTGTTATCTATTCATGCTATAAACATCTCATTGCAACATTTACATCTTTAGAAGCAATTGAATGATTAGCTAAGGCGTTGTCTCTTGATATTGATATTGTTACATTGATTGCCATTAGAATTTATTGTGAAGTGATGTATTATAATTATTGCCATTATACATTGTTGACATGCTTCATCAATAATATTGTTTATCAAATTGCTTTATATCAAAAGTCCATAATTATATGAAGTACTAACCAAGCAAGTGATCTTGCATATGCATAGTTTCTTTTTTGCTTTGTCTCGGGCAGGTACACTTCTTGGTTACTATTTTCTGTTATCTTTTATCTTTATTGGATATTAAGTCGAACTTTCTGATCGGTGGTGACTTGTGATGGGGAATCTATCACTTAGCCTTTAGCTTTTGCCTTCTCAAAACCCTAGGTCACTAGGGACGTCTCCCTTGGGCCTTACCTCCCTAAATAGAAAGAGTTATTCCATTGAGGTGACAGTGGTGGGATAGTCTTAGTTTCACCAGTTTGACCTTCTTCCATCCGTATTTAACCTTAACTACAAACTGTGTGATAACATTTCCCAACATCGAACATCGATCATCCAAAAACCACATCAGCTCGCTCCACTTCTCCCTCAATGCACCACACCAGGTTCTAATACTACGCAGAGGAATTAAACTCATGGAAGCAACCAAATTTCAAAAATACCAAAGCTTGCACAAGCCGACTTGAATGAGAGCATTAATTGTATCTTGATGAGAATGTAGTAGGCGACCGATCACATGGCATAACAAGCCCACACAATGCCACATGTCCCTTCTATTGAATGACGCCATAATGAGTTATGGGATATGAAAAAACTCTCTTTCACCATTTATAATAATTTCACCTTCTCGTAAACTAGAACCATGATTTTCCCAATGATACACTTCATTATTATATTCACGCTTGATATGGAAAGCACTGTAATATTCAAAATCAACAAGAAGGCTAGGGGAACGAGATATTACCCCTAGGAATACATTGTTTTCGATGTCAGAATCTTTGATAAGATCGTTGATCACAAGCATGGAGTCACCTAGGATAGTGATCTTCCGAATTCCTTTTGCTTTTGCAATCCTAATGCCTTTCCACATGGAATATGCCTTTGCAGAGTTGTTTGAAACATTACCTAATCCTGAAGCATAAAGGACAACTGTATTCCCTCTGAGATCACATATTATTCCCCCGGCACCTATCGCCCCTTTTGACTTGTCTATAGTAAGAGTGATAAATATAGATGAAATTATTGTCATGGGTTCTTATATGCTCCTAATTGTAACCCCTCAAAAGTTAAACCAATGGCTTGTACAATACTTATGTTTGCCCATCCATTTGTGGATGGAAAGTTGTAGATCTCTTCAACTTAGTGTACATCTTCTCCCAAAGTGTAGTCCAAAAGGAATGATAAATTTGGTATATTTGTCTGATACGATGATCCTTAGTATCCCAAAGTGCATCCAAACCCTATAACGATCATGATTTTCACATCTTTTCCCTTGCTGGTCTTTTTGCAAGGCATGGGAATTCACATCTTACTAAATTTATCCACTACCACAAATATATAATCATGTCCACCTTGGTCCCTGGAAAAGCACCCACAAAATCCATGATTCTCTCCCATGGTTTAGTAGGTATAGGTAAGGAATGGTATAGACCTTGCTTCTTATTACTGGGTTTGCTAGTACAACAAAGTATGCATCCTCTAATAAACCGAACTACATCTTCATGCATTCTAGGCCAATATATAAATCTTTGTAAGTTGGCCATTATTTTCCCAACACCAAAATGACATACAACTTTGGAGGTGTGAGCCTCTGCGACAAGTTGTAATCTCTCTCCTTTATGAGTATAGAGCTCATCTAGTTTGTAGAGCAACCCATCCTAGAGATTGTAGTTATCCTTGTTATTACCTTATTCTTCACGGATTTGGCAATTTAGCTACTAAAATACCTCATTGAAGTCCTCATCTTCCATTTATTCCTCTTTGTATGCATCATGGGTGAAAGTATCCATTTGCATAAGAGTAACTAATGTAAATATATTAGGTGTGGGTGGCCTTGAAAGCATGAATTCCAACTTATTAGTACTGCCCTTCTTATACTTGACGATAAGATGAAATTGCTACCAAAATCCCATCCACTTGAAGTGCCTTGTTTGTTGATGCTTACTTTGGGCCTACAATTGTTGTATCTTTTGGTGATTAGTATGGATATTGGTTCCCTTTCCCATCAGATAGTGCATCCATTTCTTAGCATCTTGCACCAAAGCATAGAGTTCCTTGTCATATGTGGGGTAGTTCAAGATTGTGCCATGAAACATTTCAGAATTATAGCATACCAACTAATTCCCTCCATGTATCAAAGTTGCTCACATAACATATTCACTTACATATGTGTCTACTTCGAAGGGATTTTGCAAATTAGGTAAGCGAGAATTTATGCTTGACTAATATCTCATTTCAGCTATAAAATATTTCTATAGATTCTTTCCCCATAAGAAAATCTTCATGTTGACTGTTATTACATGGAGTGGTGTAGCCACAACTAAAAAGGATGTTATAAAATTTTGAAGGTACTTTGGTTCTCCCACAAAGATCCTAACTTTAGTGACATTGGCAAGAGTTGATCACTTGATGATGGTATCCATCTTTGCAAGATCAATATTAAGTTCCCTTCCACCAATCCCGTACCTTGAGAACATGAAGGACTATTGGGAAAATTCACATTTCTTAAGGTTTTCTAGTAGTTGATGTTTTTTAAGTGTCTTTAACACTTGCATGAGATGTGAGATATGCTCAATCTAGGTAGAGATACAAATCAACATTTCATCCAAATACATTATTACAAAAGAGACATAATACATCATTCATCAAATACATAAACGTAGTTGGTGCATTACATAAACCTAAAGGTATTACCAACCATTCATATAAACCTTGCCTCATCTTGAAGCTGGTCTTCAAAGGGCCTTCATTTGTTACTCGTACCTAGTGGTATCTTGATTTAATATCTAGTTTAGTGAAGTACTTGGCATGAGTATCTAATCTGACAATTTATCGATACTAGGTAGAGTGTATCGGTTTTTTAGGGTGATCTTATTCAGAGCTTTGTAGTTGATACATAGTCTCCAAGTCTCATCCTTCTTAGTGATTATATTGATAGATGATCCACAATGTGAGGCACTTGGTTGAATTAACCCCTACTCCAATAGTTATTGCAACTATTTCTTCACTTCATTTGCTTCTAGTATAGACTATCTATACCATTCAATGTTTGGCACATGTTTGGCCTTGGAGAGCTAGGAAATCGCTATATCTCATGGTCCACTTCCCTCTTAGGTGGTAACCCTTTAGGACCCTGGAACACTTCTCGATACACCTGCAAAAGCTCCTCCAGCTAGTGTTAGTGCACCCCTTCATATATGCCTTTACTTTTACCAATTCATCTCCTTGATGATTTTGTCTCAAGAAGAGAAATACAAATTTTTTTACTTGATCTAATTAGTTTCTTGGCTTGGTGAGCACTTACAAGAGAGATTTTCAAGTTACTTTTATGTGCATTGATGATGAAGGATTTTCCATCCTTGATCAGGTATTAATGGTTTTCTATCCTCATAAATATTTCATCCCTCTTGTACATGTAGGGGCTTCCAAACACTACACCACACACATCATGTGGTATCACATCTACCTCCACTTCATCTATGCAATTTTCACCTATGGAAAATTGGATTTTACACTCTATAATGACTCTAAGATCTACACCCTTATTTACCCTTCCCAACGGGTATGGGAAAGAATGGTCATGAAATTTTAATCCAAGCTTTCTCACCAGACCTTCTTCTATGAGTTTGGCCTATGAATTGAAATCGAATAGAGCATCCACCTTGGTCTTCTTAACCTTTTGGATAAGATACTTGGTTGACGTTTTGGCATTGATTTTTGTTGTTTTTATGATGATTGAAGTATGCTATTTTGGGATATAAGCCATCATCACGGGAAAAGAAGAGGAGGCCCAAGTGCAAGTACTTGGAGAGGTGGTTGAAAGAAGAAGATAATGTTTTCTATGCGTGTTGGCACAGATTTTGAAGATTTTTTGTAACTTGACAAATAGGCCATCCATGTCTAGGAGACCAACCCTATAACCATCCTCCCTTGTTTCCTTTTTCTTCTCCTTTGATGCCTCATCCTAGTTTGTGAGAAATGAACAATTCTATCCTTGCTATTATACTAGATCCAAAACCTACTTTGGAGTTCAAGCAAATTGCAAATAATGATGGCTGGGGGAAAACTGTTGAGCCTAAAGCTACTTGATGTGGGGATGTAGGTGAGTCTTCACACTTAGTTTCATATTTTCCACATAGGCCTACTCCCAATGTAGTCTTTTCTGAATATGCTTCTATGCGTAATAAGCTAAAAGCCCTTATTGATGATTCACCCTTACCTCTTCAAGGGCCTTTAAAAGATAATTTTGTAAACCCTTATACTATTGTTTCTACTAATATCCCCATGGCCTCTCCTACAAAAATCCATGCTAATGAATCTAAGGATTCTGACCCCTAACCTCACTTTGTTCCACCTTTTTAAGGCACGAGAATAAAAATTTCATTTGATGAATATGCATCATGAGGTGAGCCTTTATTTGTGACATACCTATAAATATCCTCATCTTTCATCTCCATCTCATCTAGGGCTTGCTTCTACGAAGTCATGTAATTGATTTGATTTGTGTGTCCCTTGGTTGTTCATACTTGGATGGATTGTGTGGCGTTTTTGGACATATTGAGTTTTGTAGTTGTATATTTAGGATTTTATATACTACTTCACTACAGTGTATCTCATGGTGGTCAAAGGTTATTGTAGTACTTTATTTAATCATGTTTGCAATTCAACTTACTTTTCTTTAGGCAAATGTGGGCCATCCTCATTTCAATTTTATTATGGTAATAGTATTATTTAAATGGTTTATGCTATGATGTTAATTGTTTATACATGTGATTGCATAAAGGGTAGATATAAGGTGTATTTTGGGAATTATAAGATGAATATATATGGGAGCCCTAAAGTGGATAATCAAGCTCTATGATATCACATCCAATTGAGCTAGGTATTTAAGTTATGGCATTAGGTGGTGGTCCCACTTTTTCTTATTTGAATTTATTCTTTAAGTTATGATTCATTGGTGATTATTGTTACTTAATTTTTGTTTTCAAACCCTAAAATGTGTGCGTCTATCTATATCTATATATTGATTTTATTCAACATAGTTGCTACTTGTTTGTATCCTCTTGTTCACTATCTAAGTGAAGAAGATGGAGAAACAAAAGGGAGGGAACACGAGTTATGGTAGAGCTTTGTTGATTTTTTGAGATCCAATCTCAATTGTTCACATAATTCTATTGTATTTTTGAAGATACAACGATGGTGGTTGACAACGTGAATTCTTTTTGAAGGTTCAAGCGATGTGTGGGTGGAATTTTTAGAATCTGGATTTGAGGCATGTTGTGTCTAATTGTTGCAATTGGTGTTCCTATTATATATCTTTCACTGGCTAATTGTTTAATATGCTTGCAAAAACTATGCATTTTCCTCGAGTAAAAAACAAGTATATATCATTTGCTAGTTTGAGCCTTCTGTAGATCCTTGTGAGGTCTCAATAATTATAAGATTAACTAAAGCACTCTAAACTCAATTTTGAGGCTGCTAATATCATTGTACTCTTTGAATGCAAATTTAAAGATAATCTTTTATGAATTAAAATTGGAGATTTGGTCAAATCTTTTTTTTTGCTTGGGAATAAATATGTGGGAAACTTCTGGGCTCTTTGCTCCATTCTGAGGTTGGCACTCAGTGTAAAGCGGGTAGTATAGACTTAGTGTGCCTAAACCCATGGGAATTGAACCATGGACCTACACAACACCACTGATTATCGACAATGCCCCATAAACAATGCCGATAATTGGTCATATCTATTTTGATTTGTCAATCATATATTGATTTTATTTGTGCATAGTTCCTTTTTGTTAATTTCTTAGCATTGAAATTTTATTTTTGCTTGGGCTTGAAACTAAGTTGTAATTAATAGTTTTATATTTTTTTCTTATCTTTATGTTCACTTTCTTCTTTATGTTAGAATTAACCTGATAAAAGTAAAAGAAAAAAACAGACAGGGAATACTAACATCATTTTGTCTATTTTCTTTTACATTTGAAGTAAGCTTTTAGTGCCAATTGCTTCAGTTTTGTTTTGTCGATTTCAATTTCTACTTCCTCCATAAAAAACAAAACTTATAAAAATTGCATAAATAGAAAAGAAAAAATAATAAGAAAGATGAAACTTGTTAAAACCTAAGTATTCTAGTTAAACTTCTTCTTACTCATTCCTACATAAATATTCATAGTGAGGAACACATAAGGGAAGTTGAGGACCTATTGGGATTTAAACTCGAGTACCAATCCCTTTTTACTTCTTGCACATTCCACAAGAGTGATTGATAGTTGATACTTGAGATATATCATCTTGAGCATCAACAAGACATACACGATCCTGAAAAAGAAACAAGAGGAATGCCTTACACCATATTGTGCTTACATAAATATTGACATAAATGGTAATTCGACTATCCAAACTACTTGTGCTAAACTCTACTCAAATCATCAATATGAGCGACACAAACATAAGAATGAGACTATAATCAAAAGTAATTATAATTATACAACTTGATAACATCATCAACATTGCGATAGACTATTACATGTTGAGGATCCATGAGATATTTTATTACAACATCATGAGGTGAAATCTCTATGGTTTTGTTTGCACTATAATGGGTTATCTAATAGGTGGAGACAATATTGCAAGAAAGACCAGATACACAAATCACATGATTAAAGAGACCGCCGTCCAATTGAATAGTTCCCTATCCTACAACTCCCAAGTACCTATTATTACCAATAAATTTTTTTCTTGTGTTACAACCATTAAGTAAAGAAAACATGGCTTCACTACAACATAAGGCCATATTGTTGACTATTTTTGAAAGATAAATTTTCAAGTCCCAATTAAGGTCAAAATTTTAACTTTTTTTATATTATTTTTGATAGTTTTCTCATAAAAAAAGAGGTTTTCGACCTATTTTTTGTATTTTTTTTGGGGTGGAAAATGAAAAATTTGAAATACTAGTAGATATTATGTTATATATAGGTCAAAATTATAGTCGATATTATGTTCAATATATAGGTCAAAATTATGGTCGAAATAAAGGTCGTTATAAAGTTTGAGATGCTATTAATTATTAAGGTCTTGTGATATCAAAATTTTGGTTTTTAGATGACATAATCGATGATATATCATTGAGATAAATATTTATATGAAATTTGTATTGGTAATTGAAATATATTATAATTTATATAAACACATAGATGAAATAATGCAAAATATGAACAAATGTCGAAGATGCTGTCTTCAAACCACATCATAACATTGCATGGGGTGGCGTGTGAGATCAGGTCAAATCACATTATTATTTTAAGTCGCGGGGAGTGGTTGGCTTCGATTACACATCATCATAGAGGGTGGTTGCTCGTGGTGATCGAGCCATTATACAACACCTCTAACAATGGTTGAGAGACAAATGAAGTCTTCATTCATTCATGAAAATCTTATGCATTCATCCTTTGATTCAAGCGGAAGAGAATAATGAGTAAACTCCAACAACTTTGAAACATATATTTTTTCTCCTTAATTACGATTGTAGAAAGCTAATTAATTTCTTAAAAAGCTTTGGAGAAGATACACTATGATTGAGATTCGAGACTCTTAGTTTGCAGTTGAAAGAATCATTGGTTAATCATTTTTTAACTAAGGTAGGTGGACAACTTGATCTACCCAACTCTCTCTATTGTTTTATTGCTCCCTTCTTTTAAGTCAACATAGGAAAACCTCAGAATTTACAAAAAATTGGTTGTATGTTCATTGATGTTGATGCTAGTATGATTTCTATAACATCCAAATATAGTTGGGATTTATTATATCTTTTATTTTACACCATTATATAGTTATAAAAATTTTATTATTAACTTTTAATTTTTAGATGAAGAACATTTAGATAACATAGTACTAACTAAATTGAAACAACTTATTGGACAAGTGGATGTCCACTGAAATGGTTTGACCTCGTTCTTCTCCTTTCCCACATGATAGGCAAGTTGGTTTACAAAATAGTTTAGGAAGTTCGTTTGCTTATTGGGATTTACAATCCAATACTAAAACTACATTGTAAACACTTAAATGTTTGATTTGTAGTGTCTTATATTCTTGAACATATAATTCTATATGTTTTTTTTTTCAACAAAAAAATTACTCATTTATATTAGAAATATAATTGTGTACACATTTTCAACATCTCCATAGTTCATGTTGACATGGAAAACCTCCAAAAATTCTTAACATTACCAAAAAAAAACCCTCACTTATAAAGAGCTTTTGTATATGACTTTGGTGTGAAGCTTTCAATACACCAAAAATGAAACCAGATTGATGCATATAACCCATAAGACTCACGGACAATATTGACCCATCTATGATCCACTAATATCTATGCCAAGAGGGGAAATATGAGAAAGAAAAATATAAAGAGTGATCTGTCCTCAAAAATCTCAGATGATTGGGGAGATCAAAATATATAACTACTAAGCATTTAAAAAAGATTAAAAAGAGGGTAGGGCCCTCATTTCCATCAACCCACAAATTGTATTCTATCCTTCCTTCCGTCTTCGTCAAAGCCTTTTTCGAGAGAGAGTCTTCTTCCTTGTTTAGGTCCAAATAAACATGTGTATAATAGATCTCCCTAAATGTTTTTTTGAGGTTGATGATTCTGTCCATCCATCCCAACAAAGAGGCAACCTGTAGCTTTCCTCTGTCCTTCAACCAATCAATAATAATCTTTGAGTCACCAATTACTTGGATGACTTCAATATTCAAACACACAACCATGATATGAGTCGCCCACACTCTAAGCAATTCTGTCCTGGTATTTGTCCCAATGCCGCAATTGAAGATCCACTTATAAACTAAGTTTTCACTGATCCTTATCAATCCCCCTGCCCCACACCTTTGATCACTTAACTCGATTGCTCCATCAAACCAACTGACTTATTCATTAATGACTAATTATATTGAAATGAAATCTTCCTACATTATTATTTTAACTTAATAAAAAAATAACATTGCATATTTATTTCACTTATTATAAATATTGGATGAAAGCTAATCTATCATTGTTTTTCGGAGCCAAATTATTATCCTCTCAACTCATTGATTATTGCCATAAAAAAAGTTATAGTTGAATATATACTATTTATATAGCCCCAATCAATATCTAGGCTGATTTGGTGATCTGGCGGAAGGTGCACTTATGATAAGAGATTATGAAACCCATTCTAATTGAGTTATTTAGAATCATCAATTATGTATACGCCATTGACGGTTAATACAATCCTTGAGTGAAGGCACTGTGACAAGAACTCTTTCAAATTATTTCTTAAAAAAAAAAAATATTAATTATAATTTAAGTAATAATATAATAATATTATTATAATTTAAGTAATAATATAATAATATTATTAAATGTTTTTTCGGTAACAATGTATTTAAATAAATAAGAAACCAGAAAAGGCAATGAAATTTGTATTGAGATATTAATGAATTATGTGAGATCGGAAGAGAAGTTATGATGAAAATGAATGTCACTTTTTGTTTATTTATACAAAATTTAACCGGAAATTGATTTTAGTTCATAATTACAGGGCCGACCCGATCAATTTTTCCTAATTTACAAAGTTAAAAAAAATTGCATGAATAAACCCTAGTAGGGTGAGGTCATTCCCTTTATAGGGTGAAATTGAGCTCCAATGGGGGACGTCCAACCCTGAAAAGTGGAACGTTGACCACTCCAAGGCCTAATCACACCATCAACTGCCAAACGTTGTTCCAAGCACCCTTCTTTCACTATAACATCACCTCCATGAAACCCTAGCCCCCAAATGATGATGTCATGGGCTAGGTGGGTGGTCTCTAGGCCTTACAAAGACATCATCCAAGTGAAGAGAGGTGGAACTTGTCCATCTAGGCCTGCTAGAGTGCCTCCAAAGGCAACTTCCTTCCTTCATCCAATGCAATCCTTCAATCTCTTCTTACCCCTGGTTGGGGTTTCAACATCCATCTGTGGGGTTTGAGCCCCCATGAAGGTTTGAGCTAATCATTCCCTCATGTGTGCCTGTCCACCAGGAAAGGTCTTGCAGCAAAAAAAGGTATGTCCTCCTGGGGTTCATAAGTCACAAAGATCATAACATGTAAATCACATCTAATAATTAAATTACCCAAACATGTGCATAAAACCCCCTTAACTCCAAACAAATGCTAACCTCGTAATCCTATTTGACAAGTTAGGTTTGGAGAGGGTCTCAAGGTGTTCTATTGGGCTAACCTCTCTTAAGTTTGGGGTGTTTCCCAAGTAGAGTCTAGTCCAAGTCATGTAAGTGTATGAGGTGGTGTTCTATTGGGCTAACCTCTCTTAAGTTTGGGGTGTTTCCCAAGTAGAGTCTAGTCCAAGTCATGTAAGTGTATGAGGTAGCACGGGGTAAATATTTGGTCATGGGATGCATGTGATGACAGGGAAATGTAGAGTATTACCTCTGGGTTCCTTTGTGGAGGGAGAGTTGCACCTTGTCATGGATGAAATTGTTTCTTATCCCATTCATTGCCTTTTAATCTTAGATTGATTTCTTTTGATATTTTTCTCTTGTGCTTCAAGGAAGTAGTTGAGGGCCACTGTCCTGGATTGATGACCAAAGGTGACAACGTCATCCACAAACATTTCACGGAAATGAGAATGTTGACTCATGATGAGACCCCCTTTCTCTTGGCTATGCCACCAAGTGCCACTACACTAGTTTGGTGACCAGACAGGTGTTAATGTCATACCGCTACATTCCCATGGTCATACTAGGTTTGCTTGTGATGAGACCTTCTATCCATCAACTAGTAACTTGAGTGTTTATGTTATCTTGTGGGTACTATTTTCTTATTGAGAAACTTTTCACTGCTTTCTTGGGGATCCCTAAGTGAAGCATTGAATGTTTCAAAATTGTCTTTTAACTCTTTCCATCTACTTTTATCCTCTAGGCCTTTAGCCCCTTCTTTCCACGAGGTAAGGTACAAACCTTCCTAGTGTAGCCAATCCCAATTCCCAAACAAGGATAGGGGAGATGGAAGGAATAAAATGGAAAGTGGTAAGTATGGAGGGAGAAAATGTTGACTTTTCACAGCTCCACCCAGTAGAAACCCATCCTAAAGGGAAATCAACTTACTAGGGAATCATATCACCCTTCCATGTATGAATGAGGAAAAGAACATAATTTCCAAGAAAACTTCTTGAAATGAAGGATTCAATACAACATGTTCAAGTGCTTCAAAAATCAGAGTGATACATACCATGATACCCAAACTAATTACCTCATGGAGCAAGACTCGCTGCTACTTCAAGACTAGGGTGGTGTGATGGATAATGCTGCTGGTGATACGTGGACTGCACTGAAGAAAATAGGGGCCCTCTGGGATCATGCTCAAGTCGTCTAGATTTTGGTACTCCATGTCTAGAACATGTGGGACTCGAGACATGATCTCCTTAGTTATCCCTAGGCTAGGGGATAAAAGTCATATTTTTTTCGTTCACCTTGTACATAGTGCCATAATGCCCTATTTATGCATCGAAAGGATGTACTCTCTAATATAAATTCTTGATTCCACTCAGATCCTTCCCATTTTAGTGTTACTATGTCTAATAAATGTTTTCTCAGATCTATCACAACATAGATTCTTTCCAATGAAAATATATTATTGTTTTCATTGTAGCTAATAAATTCGCCCAAGTAGTTCCCAATTTGAGCTAAGGTCTCCTTGTATCAAAGATACATGGGGAGGTTTGGAGCCTGGCCCAAAAAGGCGTCGAAGATATTTTCACCATTCTTGAATTTTAATTGAAGGTCCATGAGACAAGAAATAAAAATGTTTCCTCATAACCAAGTCCCCCACCTAGAATCCTCTATGTCTCTAATTCTAGTGGAAATATATTTATAAAAAATCCCTCATCATAGAAACTAACCCTAGATTCATATCCCTAGTAGCTTGGACCCAATCCATGAGATTCTCCATAGTTGGCTATAGACCATTAAAGCCACATACCATCTTTTCCTTTATCTTGTGCAATTGTAGTAAAACCATACAGATATCCGAGGCCTTCGCCATATTAAAAATATTGTCCCTAGCCTCCTCTTGAGCTATATCCCACTCCTAATCTCCTTTGGGATGAGGGAGATCGTGGTGCAACTACATCCTTGATTGAATTTCCTTTTTTCAAAACCATTAAGGCAAAGGGTGTTGTAGGTCTAAACTAATGCATAATGACTCAATCAATATTCCCTCTAAAAATTGTCCACGTTGCGAATGCAATCTATCATGAAATCGTGATATTGAAGCATGTGCACAAGGATATCTCATGGCAACTGTGGTTGAAAACTCTAATCATGGGAGTACGTCACTACATGAGAAATGGGGAAAGAGATTACATGTGAATTACCTACATAGTAAATTATTTGATGTAGTGGAGATTAAATGTATGATGACCAATGAAATAAGACAACTTGTTTTGAGATCATTGGGTTTTGTGGCACATGCATAATGTTGGATTTTCATAAGATATGATATTGTATATGAATACATTATTACAATGATGAGTGTTCCATATATATAGAACATATGGTGACCATCCATGAAAGGATGTGTCCCTTGGATAATAAATAACTACATATTTATTATATACATATTTATACTTTGTATTACAAATATCATGTCACATATATATATATAATGTCTTCATGATGTTGTTCAAACATCAACACTCCCTCTCAATGAGGGAGACATTCTTCATCATGCCAAGATTTTCTCTGAAGTATACAAACTTCACCCTAAACATCAACACTCCCTCTCAATGAGGGAGACATTCTTCATCATGCCAAATCTTGTCTCTGAAGTATACAACCTTTAAACACTCCCTCTTAAATAGGGAGGTATTCTTTGTTGTCACACGAGCTCATCGGATATCCATAGTAGAACATGACTTCACAACCTATGCATCCAAGGCCTGTGGGTAGCTCTCAAATAGATTCAACATGTCACCATGACATCCACTACTCCGCAATGCATCTGTACCTCATCATGTGCACCCCTGTGAATTCACAACCAATGCATCCAAGGCCCATGGGTAGCTCTCAAATAGCTACAACATGTCCCCAGGACATCCACTACCCCACAATGCATCTGTACCTTGTCACATGCACCCTTGTGACTTCACAACCAATGCATCCAATGTTTGTGGGTAGCTCTCAAATAGCTACAACATGTTCCTAGGACATCCACTACCCCACAATGCATCTGTACCTCTCTCTTATTTTCATGGGCCCTCTTGTGGGCAAGTTAAGCTCGGTCCCGCTCTGATACCATGTTGGATTTTCATAAGAGATGATATGGTATATGAATATATTATTACAATGATGAGTGTTCCATATATATATATCGAAGCCTGTCTTCCCAATGTTGTTCAAATATCAACACATAAAAATACACCATGGAATTATTTGTACTAAGTTTTTCATGACGAATTTAAAAAATGAAAGGAATGGGATATGTAGATAAGTTTGGGATGTGCATAAAAATACACCATGGCAAGATTTGTATTATGCTTTTCATGTTGAATTTAGAAAATGGAAGGAATGGGCTATGTAGGTAAGTTTGGGATGATCAAAGAAACATACTTTTATAAGCTTTCAAGTTAAAAAACTTGTGTCACAACAAATTTGACTTGAGTGAAAAGTCAATTTTTTTTATAACAGGTGGATTTTTTTATTAACGATATTTGTGAGAAGAAATAACAAGATATAGTTATTAATAATAATATTTACAAGTTTAGATCCCATTTAATTATGGATTCATCAAGGGCTCAGAGGGATCAAATTTGTCCATGTACAAACCTTTAACCTTTTCTCAAGGTTTCCACTCTAAAAAATGTTTGCACCTTGAAAGATTAAGCTGACATGATTTTTTTTAAAATTTTAATGCTTTATATTGGGTTGTTATATATTTTCTTTTATTCTTTTATTATTCTTTGAATATTTTTATCATTATTTTACTTCTTGTAATTTTTTCTCTCCTTTACTTTTATGGGGTAGGATGAAAAATGACAATGTAGAGAAGAATTCATGGATGAGACAAATACTAGAGATTGTGTTGTAATTTTAAAAGTCTATGGTACAAATTGCACAACTATAAAGCTATTCAAGTTGATTTGCTAAATGTTATTGCGTTTTCATTTTTTTTCAAAGTTTTTATTTGTGTTGTTTTAGATTTTTGGATGTAAATTGTATATGGAGTCATTAAAGTTTCAACCTTTTTGAATGGACACTCCACCCATCAATTGTTCTTGATGATAGGTGAAGCATCCACTCGAAAATTTGAACGTTTCTTTAATTACATACAATTTATATAAAAAAATCTAAAGCAACATTATGGGGAACTATGAAAATATGAACACTCTAAAGTTTTTATTTATCCAATTCTTCTTCTTCTATCTTATGTACATTCCATGCTTTTTTTCAACAGAAAAATTACTCATTTATATTAGAAATATAATTGTGTACACATTTTCAACATCTCCATAGTTCATGCTGACATGGAAAACCTCCAAAAATTCTTAACATTACAAAAAAAAAAAACCTCACTTATAAAGAGCTTTTGTATATGACTCTGATCTGAAGCTTTCAATACACCAAAAATGAAGCTAGATTGATGCATATAACCCATAAGACTCACGGGCAATATTGACCCATCTATGATCCGCTAATATCTATGCCAAGAGGGGAAATCTGAGAAAGAAAAATATAAAGAGTGATCTCTCCTCAAAAATCTCAGATGACTGGGGAGATCAAAATATATAACTGCTAAGCATTTAAAAAAGATTAAAAAAGAGGGTAGGGCCCTCATTTCCATCAACCCACAAATTGTATTCTATCCTTCCTTCGGTATTTGGCAAAGCCTTTTTCGAGAGAGAGTCTTCTTCCTTGTTTAGGTCCAAATAAACATGTGTATAATAGATCTCCCTAAATGTTTTTTTGAGGTTGATGATTCTGTCCATCCATCCCAACAAAGAGGCAACCTGTAGCTTTCCTCTGTCCTTCAGCCAATCAATAATAATCTTTGAGTCACCAATTACTTGGATGACTTCAATATTCAAACACACAACCATGATATGAGTCGCCCACGCTCTAAGCAGTTCTGTCCTGGTATTTGTCCCAATGCCGCAATTGAAGGTCCACTTATACACTGAGTTTTCACTAATCCTTATCAATCCCCCTGCCCCACACCTTTGATCACTTAACTCGACTGCTCCATCAAACCAACTGACTTATTCATTAATGACTAATTATATTGAAATGAAATTCTCCTACATTATTATTTTAACTTAATAAAAAAATAACATTGCATATTTATTTCACTTATTATAAATATTGGATGAAAGCTAATCTATCATTGTTTTTCGGAGCCAAATTATTATCCTCTCAAGTCATTGATTATTGCCAATAAAAAAAGTTATAGTTGAATATATACTATTTATATAGCCCCAATCAATATCTAGGCTGATTTGGTGATATGGCGGAAGGTGCACTTATGATAAGAGATTATGAAACCCATTCTAATTGAGTTATTTAGGATTATCAATTATGTATACGCCATTGACGGTTAATACAATCCTTGAGTGAAGGGAGTGTGACAAGAACTCTTTCAAATTATTTAAAAAAAATAAATATTAATTATAATTTAAGTAATAATATAATAATATTATTATAATTTACGTAATAATATAATAATATTATTAAATGTTTTTGGTAACAATGTATATAAATAAATAATAAACAAGACAAGGTAATGAAATTTGAATTGAGATATTAATGAATTATGTTTTTAATATTTAGAAGTTAGTAAACCATTAATTAATTTAGTGGTAAATGGATATAGGTATTAAAAATAATAAATATAGGATAATGAAATGAGTGGTTAGAAATTGAGTTAAATCGTTAAGTTTAATTATGTTTTGTTAAAAAATTTGATGAGAAATTGTTGAATTCATAGATTTGAGTAATTATTTTTTCCAAGTGCTATAACGATTTTTTAACATAAATAGATTTTAAATAACAAAAAACCATATAAATATTAAAGTTGGGAGCATTATAAGAAAATTGAAAATTTTAATGTACAATTCTCTCCATAAAAAAATATGAATAATAAATATGTATTTTTAAAATTTTTAAATGTAATATTTTCAATTTTTTTTACATAATTTATAAAAAAAATTCAAAAAATGAAAACCTACACATCACTCACTATAATGTTGAAAAGTGGTTTTTTTCCGTATAAAAATATAAAAATCTGTACATATTCCCACGGTTGTATATGGGCATAAAATTGAGTTTCATGTGGCATACCTACGCTACCTCCTTTGTCTTTTGGTGCAGTGCCTGTGCACTGTAAAATCCCACAAGTTTTGCATCCCATGAGTGGATCGATTTATCCGAAAGAAACGTAGATTTCTCTCTTTAATCGAGTAAACGTGCGACATGAAATGAATAAACACTGAGAGTTATGAGGCTCAAATGAACCCAATAATTTAGAAAATGGTACACAATAAATCTGGAATCTAATATAGGTTATTGGGGCTCTGTGATAGAGATCCACAGAAATTGACCATGACAGGTGAAGGCTTTGTTCAAAGCCTTGAAAGCTTAATGGCTGTGCCGAGTCGTTGGAGGGAGGGAAGGCGTGCAGCAAGTGGAGCAGAAGCAGAGGTTGACATTTCAGTGGAGTAACGACAGGTCAAGAGGACCATATTGAGAAGTTAATATGGAGAGGGCTTTTAAAAATGTCGGTGGAGATAAGGATTGGCGGACTGGCCACACTGATTTGATCTGATACAAACATCGTCGATTTTTTGCATGCCCACGGAAGGAAATTGTATAACATATCAGGTCAAACGAGGGCCAGGTGGGCCAACAAGGAATAAATCCTCACTTTTAGCAGCTGGCAGGTGAATGTAAAAGTATGAAGGAGGCAGGACAGTGGGACAACAGATTGGATGGTCAGCTCTAGAGAGGCCAACAAAGTTATACAGGTAATGATGTGAAGTTGGTTTGAGTTGAATTATTTTTTGAAGAGTAGCCTAAGGCATCTTTATCCAAATTTTCCTTCCCACATAGATACTATGTATGGTCAACTCACAGAAAAAGCTAAAGATAGCTTCAAGGAATTTGATTAGGACTTCAGAGAACAACTTGCAAAGAAAGATGAGGAATACCAGGGTAAGATTTCTAAAGCTGTAAACAATTGCATGAAGCTTGAGGAAAGATTCAAACCAGAAATTTAGTTTTGAGGTTGAAAGATGAAATTAAGGTAGAGGGAGAAACATAAAGCTGGGAAATTGAAAATGGAGAAGGTTTTAGCGCAGATTGTAGCAGCAAGAAAGGAGACTGAGGAGATCATTAAAGGTAGCCAAATGTCGGAGCAAGCATGGAATGCCGATAGAGAGAACTTCTTGTCTTTATTATGCAGATATGAGAAAATAATTGAAGATATGTCTATGCAGAACAAAAGGGTTTTACTTCAATATAGAACAGAAAAGATTGTGTTGGAATCCAAGCTCAATGATTCACAGGCAAGGATTCAAGAATTAATTGAAAAACTTGAAGATAACAGACATTTGTGGGATTTTGAAAAGGAAAATTTGGAAAGCAATGTTGCAGAGCTGCAAACAAAGCTTGATTCGATGGCTCATGAAAGGGGATTATTGAGCCAGAAAAATAGAGAGCTGAGCACTAAAGCAAAGAGCTTGAAGGCCCAGTTGAATGAATATAATGCTAGACTGTCTCACTCGCAATATGAAAGGGAGCAAAATGAGGGTCTTCTACATCAATGTAAAAAAGAGAAGATTGATTTGCAATCCGAGTTAAATGAATCCAGGGGAAGGACTCAGGATTTGTTCAGAATAATTGAAGAAGATCGCTGTTTGTGGGTAGCTGAAAAGAATAATCTGGAAGGCATTGTTGCAGAGCTGCAAACAAAACTTGATTTGATGGTTAGTGAAAGTGGATTAATGACCCAGAAAAATACGACGCTAAGCATTGAAGCAGAGTCAATGAATGCCCAGTTGAATGCGTTGAAATCTGAGTTGAATGAATCCAAGACAAAGACTCAGGAGTTACTTGAAAAAATTGAAGAAGATCGGCATTTGTGGGATGAGAAAAAGAAAGATTTGGAGGGAACTCTTGCAGAGCTGCAAACAAACCTTGAGTTGTTAGTTAGAGAAAGGGGATCCATGAGAAATAAAAATATGGAGCTAATCGTTGAAGTGGAGTTCTTGAAGAGCCATGTGAATGAATATAATGTAACACTGGTTTCCATGGAAGGCGAGAGGCAGGAGTTGAAAACCAAGTTTGCAAGCAATGAAGAGAAGTTGGAAGCTTTGCCTACAAAAACTGCAACAACGGAAAATGACATTAACAGGCTTCGACAACAAGTGGATGAGGGCGTCAAACAACTCTTGGATTCAATTCGGCGGTACAGGGTTGAAGAATTGATTGTCGAAAATGGTAGGCTTAACAAACCGGTTGAGGAGTTGAGCAAGAGAATTGTAGAGTTGCAGGGGACACATGTCAAGCTAGTGCAGGAAAAGGAAGAGCAGAGGATGAAATTTGAATCGTTGCCAGGAAATATCGACAGGTAGAGGAAAAACAATTTGAATCGTTGAAAGAGAATGAGAAACAAAGGAAGATGATTGAGTCATTGCAAGGAGAGAATACTTCTCTTGGAAGTGAGAAAAGTCTGCTTCTTCAGAGTCTCAAGGAGGCAACTAAGAGATCTGAAGAAATTCCAAAGAAATGTTTGAAGAGTGATCAGAGAGTGTTGGACCTAGAGAGCCTGTCATTGGGATTGCATACAGAATTGGTGGCAACGAAGTTAAAGAGTGATGAAGTAACTATTCAACTGAACAAGATCAAAGACGATTTGAAAAAAATATCAAATGATTCATGTCAGATCCAAGAAGAAAAAGAGTCTTTACATGAAAACTTGATGTTAGAAATCTCTAGATCTAAAGCACTTGAAGAAGAGTTACACAAAGTCTTCTTTGGAAGAAATGAAAGAATCTGCTTCTAGGGGTGAACAGCAAATAGCTAAACTGCGTAGCGAGCTTTTAGCTGTTGCAAAGGAAAAAGAGGGTCAAATCACTGATATACATAGTCAGCTTCTATCTATGGCAGAGGAGAAAATAAGCCAGTTATCTGGTTTACAAGATCAACTTTCATCACTCGCTGCTGCAAAAATGTTCCTTGACGAGGAAAACAACTCTTTACAAACTGAATTGAATAGAAGAACATTGGTTTCA
>CBVK0101307643.1:0-12622 GCA_900067695.1 Picea abies | reverse complement strand
AACCCCTAAAACCGCTCACGGACCCTTTAAACCCGCGGTCTGTTAAAAAAATTAAGATGGACGAGTTTTTCCCATCGACCCGCTAGTTTTTCCCAAAAACTCGCCAAAAACTCTTCAAAAACTCGCCCGAGTTTTTCACCAAAAACTCGTTAAAAACTCGTTTTCTTGAAAAACTCGCAAAACTCACGAGTTTTTGCCGAGTTTTACAACACTGATTTTAATACAAACTATTTTGGTGCAGATGAAAACAAAGTTATTGAGGATATTAACAATGGAAGAGGGGTTAATGTCACATACCATGAAGAGAGAAAATAATTAAAAAATATAACAAATTTCTAATTATATAAATTGTTATTTAAAAATAGTAATTATATGAAATTTTAAACTTTTTATTTGTTATTTATGATTTGAATAATTAATTTAAATAAAGAGAAATTTTCATCATTTAAATTTAGTATGATAAAGTTTGACAACTTTTAAAAAGTATATTTATAACCCATTTATAACATATAAATAATTTTTATTAACATTTTCCTTTTCAAATATATAAAATAAGGTTGGTCATTAAATAACTATATTAATTATTAGGGGGAGTAAGGGGAGGGGGTGGGTTATCTTTAATTTTGAAGGAAAATTAGTCTATACTTTCTCATGGAATTTTGACATCATCTTCAACAATTTAGTAGAAGCTTACATTTTTTTGCGAGGATTGAATATTGCCAAATCATTAAACATCCAAAATTGACAGTGATTGAGGATTATTTGTTCATTATCAAGTATATGGTTAAAAGATCTTCTCCATCTAATGTTAGATTTTCCTCTGTGATTAATTGGATAAGGCAAGTTCATTTCTCATTTTCAAAACTCAGTTTCTTCCATGTTTTGAGAGAAAACAATAAATGAGTGGATTGCTATGCAAACCTTGCTACCTTGAAAAAGGAGTGGACCTTATCACTCAACAATATGGATACATATCAACCTATACCTTGAATCATGAATGCCATGTCATACACTAAGCAATTAAGTTGGCATGCAGCCAACCCTATGGGTCATGGCCTATTTGGAGGGAGGGTGGACATGATGAGACTACCCATTATCTCTCACACACTGACCCTCTCTATGACGCATGCACTTGAATCATTGAAGCTTGTTCAATGAAATGTTGTAATGTCCCCATTTGCCTGATCTCTCTAAGAGAGAATTCCTCTAGCCTAATTGAGTTCCCATGGGCTAGGGTGGAAAATAATCCAGGGAACATTATCCCACATTCATAAGAGAAGGAAAGAAAAGCTCAAGTTAGAAGTATAAAAATAGGGGATAGGAGGAGTCTAGGATCATGCTTGCATTCACTCATTTAGAAAACAAATTTTGGAGAGCTCTTGAGGAAAGAGTTTAGGGTTTTGGAAACCCTTCATTTATATCTGGTTTTGGTGTTGCAACGATACACAAAAACCATAATCACTCAAATTTTGACATTGTTTTATCTTCTTACAACTAAATTTCTTGGATTTATAGTTAGTTTCCTGTGTGTGATGGTTGTGTTTCCATTGTGGGACGAGTTTCCATTGAAGAGGGAGTTTTCTTTATGGCATTGGGCGTTTTTTCTCCTTGGGAGACTGGTTTGTTTGTTGGCTGAGTTAATATACCGAAAAGGGCAAGTTCTTTTGAAGGTTGGGGCACATTCCAAGCCACTGGGCATACATTATTGGTTGTGGGAATAAAGTTCTAGCTGCTGGGCACATATTTCCAATTATTGGGTGCTTTTCTTTAGTGTGGGACAACCATACTTTAAAGCTGGGAGAGTTTATTTGGTTGATGTGTGAGTTATTTCTTGTGGGAACAAAGTTCTAGCTGTTGGGCACATATTTCCAACAACTGGGTGCTTTCTTTAGTGTGGGACAACCATACCTTAAGTTGGGAGTATGATCTCATAGCCAAGGGTCGAATTACTCAAGCTGGGCACATATCCTGGAACCTGGGCATCATATTTATCAGCTGGGAAAACTATTGTCTTGCTGGTCAGCTTATGTCAGTTTGGGGGTTGAGATTGTCCCTTTGTTGGGCGCTTTTACTGTGGATTGGTTGCTGAGAAAAAGACAGGCTTAAGGAGAAGGGTGACTCTAATCACATATAACCAGGTTCAGTATTGCAATGCTATAGCTTATTATTGTGGTATTTACTTAATGATAAGTATTGATATTTGTGCCCACTCATAAGATGGGTTGCTGGATTATGTTCTGTTATGTATCTTTCCCCTTATTGTCGAGAATAATTAAAGAAGATTGTTGGATTAGTTCCTTTCCATAAGCATATGACATTAATATTCCCAAATTGATTGCTATTATAAATTGCCATTGAACTGTTTGACAAATCTTCCAACCAAATTTAGAGGAAAAATTATATGACTTAGGAAAGGAATATTGTAGTGGTATCAAAGCATGTTCCTTGCTCAGCCATGGGGATCTGAAAGTTAAAAGAATTGAGCAATAAATGAATAGGGAGGATAGGGAGAACGTCACCCACATAAGGAAGATATACCAGAGTCAAGAA
Source organism: Picea abies (assembly GCA_900067695.1). Taxonomy (NCBI): domain Eukaryota; kingdom Viridiplantae; phylum Streptophyta; class Pinopsida; order Pinales; family Pinaceae; genus Picea; species Picea abies. The sequence goes on along the minus strand of CBVK0101307643.1, from coordinate 10,072 downwards.
TCTCCATTGGACAGAGAAGAACCAGTTCATGAATTAGAATCTCAACATGAGGTAAATAAGGTAAATAAGGGTGAAGACATCATGAGTGACAAATATGAACAAGATTTCAACAGTCTTCTCAGCGCATTGAATGATTTGGCTAGGGGGCATAAAGCAATGATGGATTTGATGGGGCATATGGCAGCTAACACCATGGGAAGTCAAGACAAGCAAAATCATAACAATGAAAGGAATTCTACTAATGAGGAAGGAAGCCATTTTTGCACCACCATGCAGAGCCACCCCCATTTGTACACGAGGACATCCAGGCCTACCATGCCTTAATTCCTTGATAATGATGCATCAAGATATGGAGCTGACTAATCAAGATATACCCTTTGGAGCTTATTTGGAGGAGTATCAGAGATTGGGAGATGATTTTCAGGCTGCCATGTCCTTTCATGATTTTGCCACTTAAAAAACAAGAACAGGCCTAGGGGTCCAAGGGGACAATGTCCCAAAACACAGAGTTACAACACACATTGGGAAAGGTGACCATTCCCAACTTTGATGGGTCATCAAAATGCATTGCTAGAGCATGGGTGCAGAAGTTGGAAACTTATTTCCAACTCAACAAAATGGCTAAAGCTGATGCTATTAAGCTTGCCACCTTGCATTTGGACGGAGAAGCCCATGAGTGGTGGTACCATGGGTTAGTGAAATTGGGTCATTCAAACATCACTTCATACCTCTATTTCACACAAAAGAATCATGAGAGGTTTGACAGGAAATACCCAGAGATCCATTTTCGAGAGCTGGCTCAACTCAAGTAGACATGTAGCCCAGAGACATTTATCTCTGAGTTCTCGAGATTAGCAGTGATGGTGACAGACATATCTGAGGCACGCTTGGTGATGTTGTTCATTGAGGGGCTATCAAAGCCATTACATGGATGGGTGAATGCCTACAAACCCACCACTTTGCAGGATGCAGTCAGCCATACTAGGGACATGTAGGATGCTATTCCTAAGAGCAAGTTTCCTCTGAAACCCACCTTCCCACAGAAGAACAAGAAACAAAATAATTTCAGAGGGATTGGGATGGGAAGCCCAAGATGGATGAAGAAACAAGAAAGGAGCTAAGGAGGAAGAAATTGTGCTTTAGTTGTCAGGAGTTGTGGGTACCAAGGCACAAGTGTGCCGGGAAAGACAAGACTGGACAAGATCATTATATTGAGATCTATTCGGACAATGATAGTGATGACAAGGAAGAGCAGTATGAAAAAGAACAAGGACACTATACATCAGGTGAGGAGACATCACAGGCTGGGGCTAAGGGCCCTATTATGGAATCCATGCCAGGACTTCCCAAGTACCACACTTTCAGAGTCCGAGGAGTCCTGCAGGGGCACAATGTTACATTGTTGATTGATAGTGGGGCATCCCACAACTTTATAGATGCAGCTTTGGTCGACAGGCGAGAGATTTCGACGTAGGAGTTTGAGGGATTCACCATGATCATACCCAAAGGCTATAAAATGGAGTGCACTAGATGGATCCCCAAGTTGAAAATAACCATGGGGAATTATACATTGACAAATGATTTCTTTGTGGTGGATGTGCCAGACACTAATGCAGTGCTTGGAGTTCAGTGGTTATACTCCATTGGGAAATACACTACTGATAAGAGGACTATGGAAATGGAGTTCATGGGACCAAATGGAAAAAAGGGTGGTTTTAAGGGCTATGCACCAGTATCCACCTAAGATCGTGTCATCTCACACTATGGAGCAGTGATGCGGCATGGAGAAATAGAGTGGGTAGTTGAGTGCTACATTTCTGACAGGGAGCCACTAGATTGACCTCGACAATATCCAGACGATATTCAGGTATTGCTTCGCAAACTATGGACATCAAAGGTAAATCTTTTGTTGCAAGTTTCAGTTCGCGTACTTCTTCTGCAAAGTATAAAGTAATTCTCGATGGATGGAAAATAAATGATCTATTTCATTTACGAATTATCTTAAAGCACACAAAGATTGATACACTTGTTGATAGTGGATCACAAGTGAATCTTATCTCAGAGCAAGTTGTTCAAAAGTTGGGATTGGATTTGGGATGGATTTGTGATAATTCTCAGGTATAGGTAACTAAACAATGCAAGTTACGGTTTGCGATAACATCAAGTTTCATTGACGAGGTAGAGTTAGACGTTGTTCCACTCGAAATTTGTGGGATGTTTTTGGGAAGTCCATACTTGTATGACAAGAATGCCATTTTCTATAGGGGACAAAACAAGTATCATCTTTTCAAGGATGGGATTGAGTTCATTGTGAGATATCATCAGATGAAGACGAATTTGACAGTTGTCACTACATGGCACATGATAGCTAATGCTAGTATCCAGGATCCAGATTTATAGCCTACGGTTGAAAGCACAACATTTCCTTTGGTTGATGTTTTTCCTGTTAAGAAGGGAATATGTGTTGATGGTTCATTATCTTTCTCATTTTTATATTTAATTATGTTGATCAACTTATTACTAATCAATGGGATATGGTTGGCTACTGCAACAATGAATGACAACGTTTGTGAATTTAAGGAATGATTAACTTGGTCAACAATGTTGTTTCAGTATTTATTATGGTTGTGATGAGTTAGGTTCTCGTTATCCAAGTGGGGAGGATGAATGATACTGGACAAGTGAGGCAGAAGCATTCCCACTTGATTTCTGAATAATCCTCTTTTAAGAGGCATATAAATGTGCATGCTATAAGCATATTTTAAATACCATGTCATGTTCGTATGAATGTATACCTTGAACAAAAGCAATCAAGTACATATGATAACAATACAAGCATAATTGTTTTTCAAGGCATAAGCGACAATGGACAAATTATTCATCCAGAGACTTCTATAGATACATCAAGTAGAACAAAGAGTCCAATGGGCAAGGCATAGATCAACATTCAACTTGGTTTCAAATTGGACAAGATGGACTATCTTTAATAGACAAAGATGGGAATAGATGTTGAAATACATATACAAGTATTGCATAGATTCAATGAACAAGACTTTTGTAGTTTGGAAATTTATGAGCCAGACCCAGAGATATATATCATATTAGCTACAGTGCCAGAGGCCAGATTCAGAGCCATGTTCCAGGGAAGTAGACATAAGTACACTGATATAGTACCTAAGATTGAAGACCTAAGATGAAGGCTTACTTCCGAAATATTCAACAAGATGGAAGAGTGAAGAAGCTATCATCACTAAGGTGTTGAATATATATACGTTGGGAGGTCCAAAAGTTATTCAGTGGGGAGGTGTGATCCAAGAGGATCTAAGAAATTCTCATAGAGGTCCCAGGGGATCCATAAAAGATCAAAATTATACTATCTCAAATCATCCCTAAAATGACATCAATGTGTAGAGCTTGTCGTCATCTTTCCAATGACACAAACGACACATCAAACAAAGTTCGTATGCAAAAGTTATGGCTGGTCAAAGTTCAGGTCAAAAGGGTAAAAGGGCACGTGTCATGTCTGTACAATGACAAGGCATGACTGTACAAGTGACGTGGCCACACCCCAATGTGCCGCATGGACTGATCATAAAGTGATTGGGCATTCGAGTTGGCATCCGATGAATGAGTTACAGGTTAACAAGTGGAAGGGTCACCTTGACGAAATTTCAAGTATTTTATATCAATTTTGCACGATTTTTCACCAGGAATTCAACGATGCACTCTGTTTCTGCATTTGAGCGACAAATTTTCAAAGTGTCTTCAAAATTGTTTTTTTGTAAGCCTTTAAATGTAATTTGAAATTTTGAGATGATGAAGAACAATCGTGCTATTTAAAGGGACTTTGAAGATGCAATGATGTATGTCAATTACATGTGTATTTGAGTTCTGTTAATTGTGTTGTATTATCTCATTTACAGTTCATGTTATTCATCAGTTTATGGGTTTATGGATAAATAAGACATTTACATTATATTTTGCAAATAGTCAAGCGATCTTCAATTTCCCGAATCTGATCGTATGTTTATGTGTATTATGAAATAATTGACATCTAAGGATTTTCGGGCTGAATTAGTATCAGAGTTTGTTGATATTTAAGGATCAAGTTGGTATCAAAACTTGTTTAGTATTTTCAGATCAATGACTCTCTCAACTTGCTTCTCTCATTAACAAATTCTTATGCAGTGACTTGACCATTAATCTAAACTTGGGTGTCAGGAACCATCGATCATGTACCCTTCTTTGATAACTTCTTACTTGAGGCTTACCTGTCCAGTTCTCTTGCTCTGCAAACCCTTTACGCCATCACCCTTGCTATTCACTTCTTGTCTCTCAAAACTATTTAAATATTCTTCAGGACAACTATTATCGTCATCATGTTCTGATTTTAAGGGAGAAATTGGTGTGTATCTCATGGACCGAGTCCGTTTTACAGTGAAGTCCCGCAACGTCCGAGTCAGAGTATTCAAAACTTACCGTGGATAAAATAGTCGTGGAAGCAGATCAATAGCTAAATACTTCTCATCACGTCACGCTGATCTTCAATGACATATATACACAAATTTCAATAAACAAGTTCTTCAAACAAAAAGACTTGCTATTTCAACTAATAAAAATCAAATTATTTCCATTAAACACTTCAAACAAAATGTAGAATTAAGTCGGTAAAGGTAAATTAACCAAATTAAGAATTTATGTCCTGCACAAGATTCCCAGCTATGCCAAATTACTTAACTTCATAATCAATCTATATAGAATTAGATTATACATTATTTTGTCAATGTACATCAAATTAATTAACTTAAATCTTTTTCCATATTTTTATAAACTTTTGGTAAAAGTCATTACATTTTGTATATATATAGCTTCTATATTTGAGTGTTATCATACTTTTATTCATTCTTTGTTCGTTTTCCATTAGTTTTAAAATAGTTTAAATATCTTCAAATTATGATTATTTGATTTTGGGGGGTTATAATCGGTCACTATATACACACAGATCACATACATCTTTTGACAGACCACATAAACCGCCTTAACATATCCGTTTTTTTTCTTCTCATTTCTGTGTTTCGATGCAGACAAAGTGTGTACAATGGAAACGGTTTCATTGGTAATGTTGTCTATAAACTCAAATTATTAAATATATTGGTGTCTTACTTACAACAAGTTTGAGTACACCAATGGAAGCTCTCAAATTATTAAAAGAAATGGTTGTCTTAAATACAACAAGTTAATGACAGCTCTACACCGAACAAGTTAATGACAACTCTTCCTTGAAGGCAGAGACTTGCTACTCTGCAGCTAGCTTGTATTAATTTAGGATTAAAAAACCACTACACCCAACAAGTTAATGACAAATCTTCCCTGAAGGCAGAGACTTGCTACTCTGCAGCTAGCTTGTATTAATTTAGGATTAAAAAACCACAAACTAAAATTGTGTAAAATGTTTTGTAAGTATTTCAAATGAAATTTTTCTATATTGAGAGAATGTTTTGCATAGATGTTTAACAATGTGGTTGAAAAGTTTGAAGTATATACATCTTGAGTGGGCCTAATGGTTAAGAACATGTGTTTCCTCTTAAGAGGTTATAAGTTCAAATAAAAATAGATTATTATTATTATTATTATTACTGTTTATTTAATTATTAAAAAATAAAAATAAAAATCTTTCAAAGAACAAAAGTTGTTAATACTAAAAATATTTATTTAAATCCTAAATCAAACAAAGTATTAAAATAATAGGTTAATCAATTTGGAAAGTCTTCTTTTTAGCATTGCCATCAAAATAAACAAATTTCCATTAACTTTATATAACTAGCTTCACAAAGAGTTTGGTTTATTTCCACAAGCTATGCTTAGGTTGTTAGAAGCCTCAATGCTTTACCTTTCACACATGAATTCCTCCTTCTCCTTATAATCCTTGAATCCTAACAGAGAAATCATTAACCATTTTGTAGTTTCAAATAACTTAACCTAGTTACTCATTAAAACTCTATTTCATGTATGCATTTTTCCTCTTATTGTGATTGTTGTGAGATCTCTTTTTTGCCATGTAATATTTCCAATAGGAATATGGTAGATTTGTTGTCCAATATAGTTCTGAGTATACTCTTTTTTCCAACACATATGTTATTAAGCTGATTGAGGATATTCTACAAACATTTTGCACATAACTCATAGATAGGCATTTTGACAAACATGTTGCATTCAATCTAAATACACCAAAAAATAGAAGAGACAATATGACACTTTATTTATGAATGGAATCTTGATCACACAATACAATGTCTAGGGCTACTGTAGCAGCTGTAAAAACCATCAAACATAAAACAAAAAAGCCCAAAACCTGGTGTATTGCCCTGACCCTTCTAGAAGATGGTTCCTCCTCCAACCTGCATAAGGATTAACTCCAAATCTCCCAAACCCTTTCCAAGAATGATGCCAAACCCTTATAAGTCTCAAACCCCGACTAGAGATAAAGTTGAGTTGCTTTAACACCAACGACAATAGTTGGCCGCCCGTTCCCAAGTGTCTCAACCACTTCTTTTTGTAGAGGTCCTCGCGGGACGAAGCTGGATAACTAACGATGCCTCGGGGGATGGAGATGAACAACAAGCAGGGCCTTGTGGGACCCCTGTACTCGTCGCATGAGGATGCCACAATAGACCTGCAGAAAATGGATATGTCCCTCAGAAACTCTGTGAACCTCCTGAACACTTCAATACTCTCAAGTCTCCGATACAAGCCGATACCTCCAACTAAAACCAACCCCAAATTAAAGCTCCAATAGAAATATTGGATGGATTCCCCTCTTGTCTAGCTAGGGTGGATATTGCACCACCTAAACTAAACTGCAATGGTGGAAGGGTTTTGCTAAACCCTAACGAAAAAATGGCTCCAAGAGCACTCCAAAATGAGATATCAAATCAAAATGAGGAAGGTAAAGTGCTACCCCCCTTCCTCTATACTTCTTCCATGCCTGATAGAACTTTCCCCCTTTTCGACTAAATCAAATATAACTTCTAGAACTTTCCTCTTTTTGACTAAATCAAATATAACTTCTAGAACTTTCCTCTTTTTGACTAAATCAAATATAACCCTGATCCCTCTTTTTCTTTCACTTTAAGATTAAAAATTAAGGTTCGACCCTTTCTAAGTCACAAGTGTTCAAATTTGAAGTCTCGAGAAGGGTGAAAGGCCTCTTTTGATAAGGCTAGAAGGGTAAGGACCCTTGTGATAAGGCTATAAGGGTCAAAGGTTCGGCCCTTGCTAAGTTATACGTGTTCAAATTTGAAGTCCCTAGTGTTAGAATATTGTGCTAGTTTAACCATAGAAAATATCACAATATTGTCACCCAACCATTGGCACAAACCAACCACGTGCACCTTAACCTGTGCTCGATAGAATGATTCCGAGAAGCCACACTAGAACCAACATATAAACCAAGAGAGTGCACCTTTTCCAAGGTAGCACACAAGTACGAGTACCAAAAGGCTGAACAAGAGTGCGTTGCACCACTGCAACTGTTGTTGTTCCTCTTCCAGAATTGTGCACTACTTCTGTTGCTACTGCACTTCTAAGATATGTGCACCAACTAAGTGAGTGTGTGCATTTTCCAAATGAGTTAAAGCGCCTTCTATTTATACTAATCTGGCCAAGTGAACATGTGTCTCTTCAAGTAGGGCCGACTTGTCATTTTTTGCATATAATACTTCATGTTAGATTTTAGGGAAAATAAAAGAACATAAATATCTTTTCAAAAATTGATCACTACAATAAATAAAGATCATTACTTAAAACAATGATATTGAAGTAAGACAAAAACATAAATTACAAATCTGAACATGCTAAGAAGACTCAACCTTTAACTAGGACTAATCATGAACATAAGGAAAACATTTCTGAATATTAACTTAGACTAGAAATAGAAGTAAACAATAGTACAACAAGATCTGAACTTTACCTTAGCAAAAAATAAATGATAGAGGTACTTGATGTGTGGCTATCCTCTTTCTTTATGCTCAGAAAAGCTATGAAGGTCATGGATCAAACCCTCAAGGGTTTGACCTCATCATGACCTTTAAGTGAACAATTTATCAAGAAGAACTCAAGGATAATCGACAAGAGTAGGGGTGATATAGAAACCCCAAAGACAACAAGAAATATCAACAAAGGGCTATCCACAATGAACTATAGTGCTACAGAAACAAAGGGCTTGTCAAACCATCACAAATAAATATGATAGATAGAAGTAGAAGAAAACAACATTAGGGACATCAAGAGATAACACTAACAATCACAGGAGGAGGAGCCAAGGAAGGTCGTGACACCCACAACAACAAGAGGAAGGTCCGCCCTACTTAACACAACAAGAGGGAAGGTCTACGACACTCAAACCCAACAAGAGAAGACATGAACACCAGAGTAGAAGCTCCTAGCTAGCAAGGAGAAGAAAACTGTGGAGGTTGTACCTCTAAAATAGTAAGAGAGAGTCCACCAAGGAGGTCGTACCCAAAAACAAGAACGCAACTGAAGTAGCCGCAGAAAGTTAGAACAAGAGAGGAGAGTAAGTGTGTGTTAGAATGAGAGAGGGGTAGGTTCTTATTTATAGTTTGGGAAGGGTTAGGATTAGGTTTAATTAAAAACCTCAAAAATAAAATTAATAATAAATAATATTTTAATTAATAAAAATATTAATTATAAAGTCAAATAAGTCAAAGTGACTTATAAAAGACCAATACAACATCAAGCAAGATGGAGAAAGATATTCAAGCAAGGGGAGGCTACAAGACAAAGTCAAGGGGGTCTTTTTCAATGGAAAACTGTCCACATATGTCTCATGATAACTTATAAGCTTTTATCATCCCTGTATAAGAGGATAAACCAATGATGTAGTCATGTCCATCTTCTAGTTGCTCCTAGGTCTCATGGACCATCCCGAGAGAGAAGAAGGAGATCACACATCATCACATCTTAGTACACAACCAAGAGCCACCTGGTCTCAGACCAGGATACCCCATAACACATCTAGGGGCCCTGGAACACTTCCAGGGTCTTTCATCCACCAAGGTACAGGACCAAGGATCAACCTAAGAGTTTAAGCAAGAATTCCCTAGATCACATCCAAGGGCCCTAGAACACATCTAGAGACTTACATCATCAACCACCAAGGAACACATCCAAGGATCAATCCAAGCATCGAGCAAGGATTCCCTGGAACACATCCAGGGGCCCTAGAACACATCTAGGGATGTACTGCTTGGTCCTTGACCAAGAACCCTAGAAATACACTGGGGGCCCTCACTAGGGTCTTTTGCCATGAATCTAACTACTTGATCCCAAACCAAGAATCCCAGAAGTGTACTGGGGGCCCTAGATCTCATCTAGGGTCTTATGCCATCCTCTCGGAGAACGGCTCTTGCTGCACTAATTTCAACACTCCCTCTCAGCAAGAGAGGCATTCTCAACAACACCAAGCTTGTCTCAAAAGTACACAAAATTTGTCAAGGACAAAGGCTTGGTCAAAATATCTGCGGTTTGTTCCGCCGTCGAAACATACTGAATAATGAGAATGTTCTTCTGCACTGTAGCACACCCTTTTTCTGGCTACCAAGGTTTAATCACTATTAAGAGAAGGTTATAACAACACTCTATACATAATTCATTTAAGCACAGAGTAAAACATATTATTTACTGCTAACTAACCACTTTATTGCTCTTAAAAGAAAACTTTAACACCTTCTACACAGAGTATTCATATGAGTTACTGCCATAATTAACAATCCATAACATTCCATATTAATTCGTATATACAACGGAAATCATGATAACATAAACAATAGAGTCCTGCAAAACATGATAAAAACATAATCAAATACTTATCTTTTAACAGTGGTAGAATCCACCAACCAAGTGCAGGCCTTCCACGAACCTCCCAGCCTTAGACCGCACTGCTCATCAGCTCAACAATGGGTCACCCCCGAGCTGGGACTAAGCTCCACCCCAAGGCAAGGAAATCTAGGCTAGGCTGAGGTTACAGGGAAAAAAACACACAACCACAAGGAAG
>CBVK0101307609.1:0-15471 GCA_900067695.1 Picea abies | reverse complement strand
TGACTTTCCTTTGGTAGGATGGTGCTTGAATGGAGAGAGAGGGAGCATCAGGATGTAGATGCAGTAGTGTAAAGAGATGCAAAGGCCCAACTATCTTTAAAAAAATGTGGCCTTTATAAATTTTGGGCTCTCAAAGGAATGAGGGCTCAAGTGTGGTTACTCCAAATGCTCATAAACTATTGGGATCCGGAGACAGAGGCCTTCAATATCAATGGGAAACCATTGAGGATTGAAGTAGATGACATCTATTTTATCACAGGATTGTCTTGTCGGGGAAAGGTAGTGAATCTCAAATCTTGGGGGGATGGAGATGGAATGAACATAGAGGATTACGTTTCCACCCATAGTGTTGCAGGAACAAATAAAATAGGGAACCAACTCCCTATGAGCGAAATCGAGAACCTGAGTTTAAAGATCATCGTACTTGTTATTACATAGATCTCAGGGTCGGACACATTGCACTAGACATTAAGGCCACTCATGTTTTATGAAATGGAGTGTTTATGACCCACAATTTATGACCAGTGTACCTTACTGCTGGCTAACATGAAGAGCCAGTTGACAGATTGCAAAAAAGGCAGAAAGAGAAACTTTGGGTTTGCATCCATTTTGTGTAGTTTTTTCTTTGAGTGGGTTTGAGGCTTGAGACCTAGAGTAGAGATCATTACACATGGACCACGTAATCCATCCTTGTCACAGTGGACCAACATGATGAGACAGTTAGGAGGTGGTAGGGTGCCAACCCCCTACAATGATGAGTTCTTTGTTTGGTGGTGTCGACAGGTGATATCTATAGATGACTAACCTTATGCGGGGATCAACTATAGAGGGGAGTTAGATATGTCTTTTCTACCAGGCTATGCCTACGGTGATATTGGTAAGAAAAGTTTTTATATATTTCATTTTTTTGTGTTTTTTTCAAAAACAATAAAAAAAACAATTTGTTTTTGTATGGTATCAAGTATTAGTAATTTCTTTGTCATGCAAAAGTAGGTCTGCAACGACCTGACGAATTTCCATGACATTGGTGGAGGAACGAGGGAGATGATCACACAGGAGGAGATGTGGATAGAGAGCTACAAATGTGTAGGAGAACCTGTCTCGTTTGATGCACAGGATTCCTATGGTTCGGGTGGAGGACCTGCCAGAGGCTATGCAATGAAAAGTGGTGGGTGTGCCCTGTGTGTGGGTGTGAGTCTTTCGGCATCTCACAAATTCCATATTTTCTTATCATGATATGCATCTAGCACCACAGGTGTATATTCCATGGTCATATATCTACCATCCATATATGTGTTTTGAGGGTGTGAGCCCCATTTTTTACTATGACAGCATATGTTTTGAAGAGATGAAATATAAAATTTTGGTCCTCGACTTTACTTATATATGTTACAATGTGTACATGGATGAATGTGTTTTTATTACTTTAGTTATGTGACAAATGCCAATCTAAAACATAATTAACATATGCATCAGATATATAATTAGAACTTCTAGGTATGTGATTATAAATAATAAAATCAAAGTATTGTTCCAAAATTTGTATCTGTAGGAATTGTCGGAGTAGAGTAGGGTCTCGCACATGATAACTTCTATTTAAATGGCATACGACTAAATGGGAGTCCAGGAAAAAATCTAAATACCGAACACCATGTGAAATGGCATCACTTAATAGTTCTATAATGGTGCTATACTCAACCACATTAATCGTTGATGGCTCTAGACAAATGCCACTTGAAGACACCAATTGATCCACGATTGAGTAAATGACCCAAGCGATGGAAGCCATATTCCATGTATGATGACTGACACTATCTACAAATCCTAAGTAAAATGAAGACTTCATGGGCATATGCCAACCAGGGGAAAACTTGATAAGCAAGCCGATGACACAAGAGAAAATATGTATATACACTAAGATACACTAGTATACAAAGAGTCATGCCCAAGCTTGAGGGCTTAAGTGTAATATATTTTCAGTTATATCCCATTTCTGGGCTCATCCAACATATTCCCTTCATAATCCTCCAATTCATAGGCTCCTTTTTCTAAAAACACGTCACACGATATAAGGACCGTGCCACATGGGGTTGAACTTGCCTGCCCTTAATGGTTCTTTGGATTGGTCATACAGGAGAACCAAGTCACCCTTAGTGTACTACCTAGGATAGAAAGACCTATCATACTGAACCTTAACACGTCGTTTATTCACTTTAATAGTCGTAGAGGCATCTGTACCTTGCTCATCTAGATGTTATAGGTGCACACGACATTCTTCAAGATCGGATGTGTCAGGTAGGAGCTCAACTTCAAGTTTAAGGGAAAGAATTTTTCATTCAATCAGAAGGATGGAATCCACACCGTGCACTAACTAAAAAGAAGAAAAATCAGTGGAAGTCTTTACTGAGGTTCGATGTGCCCAAAGCGCAGGATAAAGCATTAGATGCCAGTTAGATTTATTTTGGATGACAGTTTTTTGCAAGATGGTTTTGAGAGATTTATTCACAGCTCTACTTGTCCATTTTCCCGGGGATAATAAGGGGAAGAATGACAATGCTTAAACCTCAGTTTTGATGATAACTCCTTCATCATTTCATTCTAAAAGTGACTGCGATGATCAGTGAAATATCCTTTGGGATTCCAAACTGGGCTATAATTTGGTTGAATACAAAGAATGTTGTTGTCTTACCATCGGATTTAATGGTAGGCATGGACTCTTCCCATTTAGTGAAGTAATATACGAAAAAAATAATATGTTGATTCCCCCCAACTGAAGCTAGGTTACAGTCCATAAAATCCACCCCCCACTTGGTGAAGGGAATAATGATGATGACTGGGTGAAGAGGGGTTGGATGTGAGTGCATTTTTCGAGCAAACACCTGGAAAGAGTGACACTTCTTGTTTGCTTCAACATAATATTTAAAAATTGGTGGCCAACAATAATCAACTCACAAAATGTTTTAGGTTGTCACAAGCCCAGATAGATGACTACCACAAGCCCCACCATGAAAGTCATTGAGAACCAACTCAGCTTCCTCATGAGTCAAGAAACAATGCAAAATATTATCCACTCCTCGATGATACAAAGTGTCACCAATGATAAGGTATTTTTTTTCTTGATGATTTATACATCGTTGATCATCTCTTGTTAGATGCTGGGATATATTCAAGGTTTGACGATAAATTAGAATGTCTCCATAACAGGGGTCCAAAGACGAGATAAGGAAGATATTTTCATCCGCAAAAAAATCATCATAAATACTATCCTCATCCAGTCGAGGGAAGTCTGATATCAATTCAGAAAAAACTAGCAATTTCTTGGAATTCACCGAAGCAAAATCGAGGTCAAATTCTTGCAAAATAACAATGCACTTATTGTATTTTACCCCTATGATACACCTAGTAAGGATGTATTGAAATGGATTGATATCAACAACTACTATAGTTTTACAAATCAATATATAATGTCGTAATATCTGAACTACATGTATGACGACCAAGGACAGTTTCTCAATGTGAGAGTATTTAAGTTTAGGACCAACCAAGTTTTGACTAAGATACTAGACAATGTCCTCACGGGGCTCATAATCCTCCTGAACTAGAACCATACCAACCATCCATTCTGACGCGGTGATATAAATTAAATAGTCTCTACTATAGTCTGAACACTTCAACATAGGCATCGATACCAAGTCTTTATTAAGATCATCGAAGGATTCCTGGGCTCGCTCATCCCATATAAATGGAGTGTCCTTCTTCAAAATACGCCTGAAACCCTTATTTAAATTGACATAGTTCACTATCAACCAACATAAGAAGTTTTCCTTCCTCTGTAAATCATAAATTTGTTGAATGTTGTGCGAGGGAGGCAATCAAAGTATTGCATCAACCTTCATAGGATCCACCATGATCCCATGCTCAGAGACTAAAAATCCTAAAATACGACCAGACCTAACGTAAAATATGCACTTGTGAGGGTTCAAACGGATGCAATAATAACGACATCTCTCCAATACTTGTCTAAGGTGAGTGGAATGATCTACTCTCTTGCGAGAGTGAGCGGTGAGATTGTTGAGATAAGCTTCGACAATATGTTTGAGATCGTGAAAAACAAAGGTCATAGCGCGCTAGAAGGTTTCTCTGACGTTCTTAAGGCCGAAAGGAATTTTCCAATATGCAAAATTAACCTAAATACAAATAAACACCATCTTGTGTTGGTCCTCGAGTTTTATTTGAATTTGATTATATCCTAAAAATCCATCCATAAAAGAAAAAACTTCACTTCCCGCGCACTCATCAAGAATTTGATCAATGAAAGGAGTCGGGAAGTTGTCCTTAGGAAAAGCCTTGTTCAGGTCTCGAAAATCCATACATATGCGAATGGTTCCTTGTTTCTTATTCACAGGAGTGTGGTTGGATACCCATTCAGTCAAGGGAACTAGGTAGATGAAACCAACATTAAGTAGCTTCTCTACCTCTTCCTTAATAACGATGACACAAAGGAAAAGATATATATGCACTAAGATACACTAGTATACAAAGATTCACGCCTAATCTTAAGGGCTCAAGAGTAATATCTTTCCAGGTAGATCCCATCTCTAGGATAATCCAACATATTCCTTTCATAATCCTCCAATTCATAGGCTCCTTTTTTCTAAAACACATTGCATGATATAAGTACTATGCCACATGGGGTTGAACTTGCCTGTCCCCAATGGTTCTTTGGCTTGGTCATACAAGAGGACCAAGTCACCCTCAAGGTACTCCCGAGGATAGACAAACCTATCATATTGAACCTTAACACATCATTTATTCTCTTTGATATCCATAGAGGCATCTCGACGCTACTCATCTAGATTCTCTAGGTGCACAAGTCGTTCTTCAAGATTGTATGTGTCAGGTAGGAGCTCAATTTCCATTTTGAGGGAAGAGATTTTGCATTCAATTGGAAAGATCAACTCCACACCATGTACTAACTAAAAATGAGAAAAAATGGTGGAAGTACTAACCAAGGTTTGATATGCCCAAAGAGCCCAAAGAGCAGGGTAAAGCATTAGATGTCAGTCATATTTACTTTGACTAACAGTTTTTTGCAAGATGGTCTTGAGAGATTTATTCATAGCCTCTACTTGTCCATTTTCTTGGGGATAATAAGGGGAAGAATGACCATGTTTAAACCCCAGTTTTGATGCTAACTCCTTCATCATTTAATTTTGAAATTGACTTCCATGATCAGTGACAATATCCTTTTGGATTCTTAACCAAGATATAATTTGGTTGAATACGAAGAATGTTGCAGTCTTACCATCGAATTTAATGGTAGGAATGGCCTCTACCGATTTAGTGAAGTAATCCACTTCCATGATAATATGTTGATTCCCCCTAGTCAAATATGGGTTATAGTCCATAAAATCCACTCCTCACTTGGTGAAGGGACTGACAGTGATGACTGGGTGAAAAGGGGACTGATACAATCTTTAAAAATTGATGGCCAAAAATAAATAGCTCAGAAATGTTTTTGGGTTGTCGCAAGCCTAGATAGATGAACACCACAAGACCCACTATGACATTCATTGAGAAATGACTCAGCTTCCTTGTGATTCAAGCAATGAAAAAAAATATTATCTACTCCTCGATGATACAAAGTGTCATCGATGATAAGGTAGTTTTTAGCTTGATGATGTATACGTCATCAATCGTCTCTCGAGAGATGTTTGGATAAATTCAAGGTTTGAATATAAACTAGAATGTCTCCATACTAGGGGTTGGAGGATGAGATAAGGAAGACATGTTCATCCATGAACAAATAATTATGAATAATGTCCTCATCCATTCGAGGTAAGTTTGATATCAACTTGGAAAAACTAGCGATTTCTTAGACTTCATCGAAGCAAAATCAAGGCCAAATTCTTTCAAAATAACAATCCACTTCTTGTATTTTCCCCCTATGATACGCCTAGTAAGGACGTATTGAAATGGATTGATATCTACAAATATGGTAGTTTTGCAAAGAAATATATAATGTCATAATCTCTTAACTGCATGTATGATGGCCAAGGATAGTTTCTCAGTGTGAGAGTACTTAAGTTCAGGACCAGCTAAATTTTAACTAAGATAGTAGACAATTTCCTCATGGAGCTCATCGTCTGCCTAAACTAGAACCATACCAACCACCCCTTTAGACGCGACAATATAAAGCAAATAGTCTCTACTATATTCTGGAGGCTTTAGCAAAGGCATTGATTCTAAGGTTTTCTTAAGAGAATCGAAGGATTTCTGGGCTCGCTCATCCCATATAAATGGAGTATGCTTCTTCAAAAGATGATGGAACCCTTAGTTAAAATGGCATAGTTCACTATGAATCGATGCAAAAAGTTATCCTTCCCATGTAAACCCTGAAGTTGTTGAATGTTGTGTGGGGGAGGAAATTGAAGTATTTCCTCAACCTTCATAGGATCCACCATGATCCCATGCTCAAATACTAAGAATCATAAGATATGGATGGACCTAACATAAAATATGCACTTGTGAGGGTTCAAACAGATGTGATAATAATGACATCTCTCAAATACTAGTCGAAGGTGAGTGCAGTGATCCACTCTCTTATGAGAGTGAGCAATGATATCATCGAGGTAATCTTTGACAATATGATTCAGATTGTGAAAAGAAAAGGTCATGGTGCATTGAAAGGTTGCTCCAACGTTTTTAAGGCTGAAAGGAATTTTTCGGTATGAAACATTACCCCAAGGACAAATAAACTCCATCTTGTGTTGATCCTTGGGTTTGATTTGAATTTGATTATATCTTGAAAATTCATACATAAAATAAAAAACTTATCTTCCCACACACTCATTGAGAATATGGTCAATGAAAGGAGTCGAGAAGTTTTCTTTAGGACAAGCCTTGTCCATGTCTAGAAAATCCATACATATGCGGATAGTTTCTTATTTCTTATTCAAGGGAACGGGGTTGGATACCCATTCGGTCAAAGGAACTGGACAAATGAAACCATCATTAAGTATCTTCTCTACCTCTGTCTTAATAGCAGGGAACTTCCTAGGATTAACATCTCTAAGACATTTTCGAACAGGTCTAGCATCTAGATAAGTATTGATCTCGTGTTTGAAAATGACAGGGTCGATCCTTGGAATTTCTTCATACAACCAAGAGAATACGTCATGAAATTATTTGAAGAGATCAGTGTAGATCTCAATTTCTTCAGGAAGACTATCTGCACCGATATATACGTTCTAAATTTTCTAGGAACTCGAGAGATTTTGATCATGATAGTAGGAGAAATATTCGCCATGTTTCCTTCAACATAAATACCATGCATATCTAGTGGAACCACAGCTTGACCAACCATCTCACTCAAGGTAGATATGAATTCATCATTTTTAATCCTAACAAGTTCTGGGAGGAAATAGGAGTGATGATGCATATCATTCCAAGGCCCATCGAGACCATTCATGGCCTCTAAGATGGATTCATTTGAAGGTAAATTATCATTGAGGCAATCATATAAAAAAGATAATTGGGTGGCCCATACGGGCTCTAGAATGGGATCCTCCTTGCCCTTCCATGAGGATCAAGGATATGAGAATTCAGTAGATTTAATAACAAATTGATATTCAACCTTTGTCGATCATATAAAAAATATAATTGGGGGGCCCATACGAGATCTAGAATGGGATCCTCCTTGTCCTTCCACGAGGATCAAGGATCTGAGTTAGCAGTAGAGTTAAGAACAAATATATGTTCTAAATTTTTATAGGAACTCGAGAGATTTTGATCGTGACGGTAGGAGAAATATTCTCCATGTTTCCTTCCACATAAATACCATGCATATCTAGGGGAACCACTGCGTGACCAACCATCTCACTCAAGGTAGATCTGAATTCATCATGTTCAATCCTAACAAGTTCTAGGAGGAAATAGGAGTGATGATGCATATCGTCNNTCAATCCTAACAAGTTCTAGGAGGAAATAGGAGTGATGATGCATATCGTCTCAAGGCCTATCGAGACCATTCATGGCCTCTAAGATGGATTCATTCAAAGGTAAAGTATCATTGAGGTGATCATCTAAAAAAGATAAATGGGTGGCCCATACGGGCTCTAGAATGGGATCCCCCTTGTCCTTCCACGAGGATCAAGGATCTGAGTCAGCAGTAGAGTTAAGAACAAATTGATATGCAACCTTTTTTGTTGATAGTGACATTTCCATCCCAATATGTGACTGACCTTCACAAGACATAGTCAAGGAAGGTAGGGTCGAAGGGTCATTAAAATATGAAGTATGAGAAGGAACAGACCTCATTAATGGCGAAGACTCACTGGAAATGGCATAAATGTGATGAATTGGTGCCATGAAATCAAAGGTAATGAATTGGTGCCATGAAATCAAAGGTACCCATGAGAGAGGAATAAATTTCGACAACAATATCCTGAGTTGTCGGCTGAGAATTGTCGATCACTAGGATCGAAGTTCCATCTTATGCATTAGGAATAGCAGGCGCAAAGTAAAATTGATCAATCGTCACTATTTTCCCTTCATGATGAAAACACAAAGTGTAGAAAATAGATGACAGGACTGTGGTCATGGCATAAGTCCAATTACCCCCTAGTGATAAATTATAGTCAAGGGGTGCATCAACCACCTTCGCATAAACCTCCATTGTCTTTCCACCTAACTGGATGGGAAAAGAAGGAAGAATTACGTGGGGTCAAAATGAATGACCATGAAATGTAGTCAACATAGTCATAGATTGAAAAAGAGTCGGAGAGCCAATGGATTTCCAACATGTTAGGACATCACACACATTGCAACACCTTCATCAATTACAGTGTGTTTGATGGTATATTTCATGTACACGTGGATTTGAAAGGCCACATGGTAAGGAAAGCGAGGCTTAACATCCATGACATCAAACTTAATAACCTTCAAGCCACATGGGTCTAGAGATCCTAACACAAATAAAAAGGTATTCCTCTATGAAGTACACATCTGGAGCACCTCCAAAGATGACATCGCACAAGGGGTTTGACCCAGATATTCAACAATTGAATAGTTCTACGCAACTCTGACATTAGGATTGTGGGTAGAGCGTTTTACTACTCCTTTCGGAATATGAGGTGGAGGCTCTAGATTTTTTATTTGCAAAGGTGTTTCTAGAGGAGGGGGAGACTCTAGACCTGTAAAATTATATGAAGAACTATAATCATGAGATCAAGTGGCTACATCAATCTCAAAATTGACCATATTAACACATAGATTCTCACCTTCGTGCGTTAGAGGGTTTTTACTACTTCTTGACACATTTATAGTGTTGGAGGACCCTGAAGCCATGCGTTGATTGTGGGGGAATGGATTGGTCAACACAGTGGGAAGTTAATATAAGATCCTCTAGGCTTCCTCAATTTTGGGGCATAGGTGGGTAAGGTGATCAAATTTACAAAGTTTACAAGGAAACCTTTCATTTTTCTTTCTTTCCCTCACCAACATTATTATTCAATCTATCGTTGTTAGTGTTATTCTTAGAATTATTATTATTGATTCCACCCTTATGATTATTACCTCATCCTTTCTTTCTATTCCCTACTCGTTGTTGGTTACCATTTGGTTTGGTCAACGATTGTACAGAATGCACATCCACCAACTAAGTGGGAGTGGAGGATGAACACGAATCTTGTCCTGCTACAGACTAGATTAGAGACAAATCCTTCAACTAGTTCATCACTAAGTCTATAGACTTATCATTTGCATAGCGTATGATCCCATCGGCATGAGGCCCAAGATTTTTTCTAGGGTCATAATTTGACTATAGCGCATCAGGAAGAATTTCATATAACATCCCAGATTGATCATATATGAGGTCCAATTGTTGGGCTTTGAAAATATCGTATTCCTCAGATGTTACTCCGGATGTAGAAACATCTTTCAAATTCTAAGGCAATAAGGACTTAAGGAACCACTCCAACAGGAACTCTGGAGGAATGTAGGATTTAATTAACCTCTTTCATATATGCCACTCTTGGATATGGTTTGAGATATGCATGGCCTTATCTTGGTAGACGGTCGACAACATTTCTATGCCAACATCGTAAGGAACCGACAACTGGAAGTGGTTGAGAAAGACCAAAATCGTATGATTAAAATTTATGCATGTTCCCCCTAGTAGTGCAATATACCATTTCACTACAAACCCCATGAGAGTGTGTTGAAATAGTCTCAAATGAATAGAATCATCATTAAGAGAATTGGATGAGCACCAAAGATGAATAGTAGTAACATGATCACTCGAATCCTCACCAGTCTTTCCCTCAAATTTCAGAATGTCCGAAGGAAGATTGGTGGGGATGGGGGGCCATGATGGATCGTGATGCACCAGGTCATTCATTAATCTTGAAAAATATGGAAGATTAAGAGTGGCCAGAAAAGGGAGTCGGGGTTATGACATTTGAGCCCATGCTCCTGGGAAACATTGGTGTTGAGTGATTGCAGACCATCCAGGGTTTTGGTATACACCATGGCCTTGTCTGGTAAGGTAATATCCTCCTCCAAAATGATGCATAAGAGGTTTTCTGGGCACCATACCTGTAGGTACAACATAATGGCGGTTATAAACATGTCCCCCAATTGGAGTGAATCTAGGTGGGGGGTTTCCCATAGTATGAAATTGACTCCCTCCAAGTGAAAATATGGAGGATAGAGGTGGATTCATCATAAAAAATGTGCTCATTGGAATTAGTGTGGAGGAGGAACGGGGAAAGGATGGAATATAGGAGGTGTCTTGTCCTCCTGATTGAGTACCCCATCCAGGAGCATTGAGACTAGGATTAGACTTGGAATAATAAGGAGGTTGACGCCCAACCGTAGGATTCATTTAGGGAATTTTACTTTCACCAAAAAAGAGAGGAGTATGCGAGGGGGCCATGCCCCCAGGTCCAAACATAGGATTTTCATTAGTTGTTGAAATGGAGGATGAAAGTTGTGATGTCATATTTGGAATACAAAAATAGAAAGGGTTAGATACCAAATGTATGGAATGATAATTGTATCTAGGCGTACCGAAAAGAGACCCAAAAGTGTTCGTTACTATGGCTTGGGTAGCAACCATAGGCCAGATAGGAGTAAGGATGGAAACATCTAGCACTACAATTGTCATGGCTAAAGGAATCAAAGGAACCCCATTAACTATAGTAGGTATAGGAGTCGAGGGACTCCCTGTGTCATTTGCAATCAACTCAATACTCATAATTGTATAATCACAAGTCTGGTGGGTGGAGATATTTGTACCACGTTTAGTAACTTTACACCCTTTAGAAGTAAAAGACTCAATATGCGGTAGTAATTTTAATAGACGACGATACCTATGAGGAATTTGGTCTAGTTCCATGATGACTCAAGACTCGAAATATAAAACCAAATTCTAGGGCCAACTAACAATCAAAGAGAACACCAAAATAAACAAAAAGGCCAAATGAACACAAACATGATATAGTAGCTGAAAAGGGGCCTCCCTCACTAGAGTAGGTATGCCTCACCCAAGAGAGGCATGAGACTCCCTTCAAAATATTGGAGGTATCAAAATTAGTTATAAGGGCCCTTGTTGGCACAGGGGCAGACCCAGGGTTCAACGCTACAACAAAACACCAACAAAACCCTAACTACCAACCCTTTTGGCAACACCTGCGAAGCAGATGAAGTCTCACCCGAGGTAGAGGTAGGGGTGGTTGCAGGACTCAGATGTTTGCAACCTTAGCTAGGACACAGATCTATGATTTTAACACTTAATAGAGCACTTAGCAGTTATCATTCACCAATATCCACTTCTTGGTTACAGTGCAGTTAAATCCTACTCTCAGTGCAGATAAACCCTAAACTGTAAAGCATCACAATATTCCTCCAGAGCTAAGATATTTAAGCACTAAGCATATGTACATAAGTTAGATCTAACATCCATTCACATCATTAAGAAAAAAGAATCAACAGATCTATCTATCATTTAGTTATATTAAAGCACTAAGCAAGTAAACACATCAATACATTGCACAAAGCATAGCAACAAAACATGTATGTGGTTCACCCCCACCCTGGGGATACATCCACGAACTCTTATATTCTTTATTGTCTTTGGTCCAGCTCTTTACAGGCACATAGAATCCAAATCATACTCCGTAAAAGACAAGATATCTGCGTGCACTCTACTAGATCCTCCTTCTTCAAGCTAGGGTATAGCACTAAACCCTCACACAGTATCTTACAGTTACTTGCACTTAGACTTGCAAGCCTCACACAGTATGCACAAAGAAATTACAACTCTTGATCACATAGATCAAATACCAACACTTAGCACCTCTTACCACTTACATCTTACTCCTCATTACATCGCCTAGTATTCTATATATATTACAAAGTCGGGCCTAAACATTTGTAAACCCATGGGCCGACATCCCCATACCCATTACATAAGCCCAAAACCCAAAAATCCCTAAAAAGGGGTCGAGATCTCATATCTCTACTTCTTCTTGTGCTCCACCTTCGATGGCTTGTTGAAGTCCCAAAAATAGGTCAAACATGACCA
This sequence comes from Picea abies, assembly GCA_900067695.1. Taxonomy (NCBI): domain Eukaryota; kingdom Viridiplantae; phylum Streptophyta; class Pinopsida; order Pinales; family Pinaceae; genus Picea; species Picea abies. Next base: position 2,885 of record CBVK0101307609.1, on the reverse strand, counting down.
AGAATCCTCAAAACTTGGTCAAGGACCAATAGGCCTCCAACACTCACCTGTGACTCATCCCGAGTCACTCTGGTCTAGTTAGTTATGCTTCAAAATCCTCGAGCTTGGCTCAAGATTTTTTGACTTGTTGTTTTGCAATGGCCTCCTGTTCATTGAACTCTTGGATGACTTCTTCGTTGATAGGTCCCTCTAGGCGTTGTTCTTCCACAGTGATGACTTGCTCCGGTTCTGCTCCTCGGCCTTCGATATCTGCGAATAATTGGCAATCCTCATCCTATGCAGGTTGGATCCTTTGAGTTATTTCCATAACTCCGCTTTGAATGGTGTGGACTTGATGTTGGGTAGTGCGTTGCTCCTAGGACAACTTCATTCTTTCCACAGCTGACAAGGGCTTCAACTACGCATGTATTGTCTCTTATTATTTCTTTTCTTCCTGGAGTTGTGACTCTAGTTCCTTCAATTATGGATTCTCAGTGAGTTTCTCATACATCTAGGCACTGTGATCACTCAGTTGCTTGCATTCCATGGAAAGGAATTTTATTCTTTCAACTGCGCTCCGGGAAGTCACTTCTCTTTGATCCCTTACATCCTGCGAGGTGTCGGGCACTATGCAGAGCTCTAAATATGTTATTCTCTGTTTTAGCTATTGGATATCTTCTGTGAGCTATTCTACTTGATGCGTGACTCAACCTTCTTCCCTTGGTTCTAATCTTGTCATAGAGCAGAGTGATCTGTTGACTTCTTCTTTCACTTCGAGTTGCTCTGCGAGCAACTGTTCTTTTTCTTGTTTCATATGTGTTTTCTCTTTTTCAAACTTGGCTTAGAGAGAAACCTTCTCCTATTCTGCAACTTTACATTGTTCTATGATTACACCTTGCACTTTCTTCAAGGCCTGGGTGGCTTGTTCTATTTCTTCTTGTGCGCAACAAAGGCAAGCTTCGACCACATCATCTAGTTGGCAGAGTTGGGTTGGCTCATCTCCCAACTTTGGTTGCCTTTCTACCTATTCAGGTCATCGTTCGAACAGTTATACTGTTCCCAACAGATGTATTTCTTCACCATGGCGAAGTGCCATGTGACGTTGTTCGGATATCCCGGTGAAGTTAAAAAATTTCAAATTTTCCTTCTACAAAGTTACCTCTAGAACCTTTTGTAACTTTTCAACCTTAGCTCTCTTCTTACTTAGCTTTACATCCTTTTTTCCAGTGAGTTTCATCTCGGTATTCCTTTTTCTATTTTGATTCTTATCTCCTCTTGGCATACTAACTTTGTGTTGTTGAGATTCTTTCCTAGAAGTCATGGGTAATACTTCATTTGTATATGGAATAGGTACTTCAATCTTCTGTGGACTTCTAGTGTTCTTCCCACTTCGACATCCAAGTTTCTGGTTTTAAATAGATTCGCTCGGTTCTCCTGTTCTTCGATCAAGTGTGTGATCCTCCTAGTCATGAAATCTTTCAGCTCTTGCTTCTTCTATTCTAAGACTTCTTCTTCCTTCCTTTTGGCCTGATCTCTTTCAATGCAAGGTTTTCCTAGTAACATAGAAAATGAAGCATTGTTCTAAATAAATTTAACAACTTCCAATTCTTCCTATATCAAAGTTCCATTAGTACTCAAAGATATTTGGGTGAGATTTTCACATAGGTCTATCATCTTTCCTATGAATAGTCCTATTCCTCCCAATGAAGGAGTCAAAGAGGGATTTCCTAAATTTTCCCAAGTTCTTTCTGTCATAATATTTACTTGTGTTTCTTCATCCAGAACATAGTCAATGTTGAAGTCTCCTATTCTTGCTTCTATGAATTATTTTTCTTTGAATATCTCTGATAAGTTGACATGTCGGTGATCATTTAGGGTTTCTTTCATCTGTAGCAATACTTTCTCTGATTCTTTTTGGGGTTCTGCCATGGTTTTAGTTGCTTGAACTTTCTCATGGTATTCTTGTCTCATATTCATCTTGTCAACCTTAGCAATCATTCTAAGGCAATCCAATACTTCATGGTCCATATCTTTACAAAAAAGATAACTAGGTCTTATACCAGGGCATTCCTTAGCCAGATGTCCCAGTCTTCTCCGACTATAGCAAGGGGTTAATCCTCGTTTTCTTTTAAATGATCCCTATCCTTTCTTGAACTCCACACTAGGATCATAGTATCTAACTTGCAAAAAAAACTTTCTAGGATCCTGCATCCATTTGTTAGTCCAAACATTCTCTCTATGCATACGTATAACAGATATTTCACTATTCTTATCAGATCTACTCATATAAAATCTTTTTTCATCTATCAGTGCCCTAGATTTCAAGCTAGGACAAATCTATCAATCATACCTAGATCCATACTTCTAGAAACAAAAAAAATCAACTTATCTTACTTATATAGAGCACAAAGCTTACATATCTTAACTCTTTAGTCTCACTTTCACCTTTTATCGGGCATAAATCTGCCAGATCTTACCTCTTTTCTTTAGATATGACCTTTTCTCTTCATATCTATCCTCTTTTCTTCAGATCTAACCTCTTTTCTTCATATCTGACCTCTTTTCTTTAGATATGACCTCTTTTCTTCAGATCTGACCTCTTTTCCTTTGGCACAGAGCTCTACAAGTCAAGTATTACTGCGTACTAGGGAAACAGTTCTATGCACAGAGATTTTCTCTTTTCTAGTTCATATCTTCACACAAAGATTCTATTTCCTCAGTTCCCAACAATCACAGTTTCAGGTCCTGACAACAGAACCATTTTTTGGCATAGGGGTAGACCCAGGGTTCAATGCTACAAAAACACACCAACAGTCAGTAACACTTGAGTAACTGTGGATGCTTCTATATAAAAGTCTCATCTTCCAAAGTGGAATCTTCAGTCGGTAGTTTCCTCCATTTAATGA
>CBVK0101307608.1:0-21199 GCA_900067695.1 Picea abies | reverse complement strand
AACATTACTAATGTAATATGCCCCAATTAAGGGGTAATGATCCAATATTACGGATTAACATAATAGATCACTTAGCAGTTATCATTCATCAATATCCACTTCTTGGTGACAATGTAGTTAAATCCTAATCTCAGCGCAAATAAACCCACAACTGCATAGCATCACAGTATTCCTCCAGATCTAAGATATTTAAGCACTAGGAATATGTACATAAGTCATATCTAACATCCATTCACATCATTAAGCACAAAGCATCAACAGATCTATATATCATTTAGCTAAAGTAAAGCACTAAGCAAGTAAACACATCAATACATCACACAAAGCATTGCAACACAACATGTACATGGTTCGCCCCCACCCTAGGGCTATGTCCACCAACTCTTCTCTTCTTTATTATCTTTGGTCGAGCTCTTTACAGGCACATAGCATCCAAATCATACTTTGTAGAAGACAGGAGATCTACGCGCACTCCACCAAATCCTCCTTCTTCAAGCTAGGGTACAACACTAAACCCTCACATAGTCTCTTACAGTTACTTGCACTTAGCCTTGCAAGCATCACACAATATGCACAAAGCACTTACAACTCTTTATCAAATAGATCGAATACTAGCACTTAGCTCCTCTTACCACTTACATCTTACCTCTCATTACATCGCCTAGTCTTCTATATATATTACAAAATCGAGCCTAAACATGCGTAAACCCATGGGCCAACATACCCATACATGTTACATAAGACCAAAACCCAAAAATCCCTAAAAAGGGGCCAAGATCCCATGATCTATGCTTCGTCTAGCGCTCCACCTTCAATAGCCTGTTGAAGTCCCAAAAATAGGTTAAACATGACCTAGAATCCTCAAAACTTGGTAAAGGGCCAACAACCCTCATGAGCTTAACATCATAGTTGGTGAGATCCCTCCAGAGAGGTAATAATCCATAAAGGTTGTGTGTTGTCCGACCCTTATCTGACTCAGGGTACCTGCAGAATAATACTTGGAAGTAACCTATGTGGATACCTATGTCAAGAATCTAGAGCCACCACAATATAACCAATACGTAGGCGAATATTCATAAGTCATGTCCACTGTATGGGCAGGGTAACAAAGCCTTAAATCTTGGAAGAACCACCTTTCACAGAGGTATAGATACTAGCAAGATCCCCAGAAATATCTCTAATGCTAAGAAGGTATTAGAGGGATATATCTACAACCAACTTCGTGCGACCTCATGCTTAACTCTAGTGTGAGTGGAGTTTCCTAACATCACTAATTACACAATGGATTTCACCACTCTCTGGTTAGACACATATGTTTAGTTTAATATCCTTGGAGAAGTTCACTCACAAACTCCTATTCCAAGGCCCTATGTCCTATGCTTGTTTGTGTGCCTTGAGAAATAAAATCATTTCTAATCAATTTTAATTAATCAATGTTACTTTTAATGGTTTTGTTTACTCAATAGATGTGGTCACGAAAATGATGATATTATGACTCAACATATCAAAGAAATGAGTATAAACATAATGCTACATACTAATCCTAAATTCTCAAAAGATGGTAAGCTTTTCAAATGCAAATTTCAATACAATTTCTACAATTTCAATAAAATTCAATCTTCCTCAATATCAATACTAAATAACCAAAAGAGAAAATGCCATAATGCAAAATGAGAATTTTTTTTTGTATTTTTGATATAAAGAAACAAAAATGCAAGGACTGAATAACAACTTGATATACAGACACTAGTGCAAGCAAAAAACAACAAGCCAAGAAGGATACTAAGAAGAAAACACTCAAACCAATATGCAAGGACAACCAATGAAAAATATGATAAGTTATAATACCACTAGAAAATAAAACAATAATAAGGTTTCCTATCACTCTCTAAGCACTCAACAGCTAGGACAAAGACCGAAGAAGACTTAGAAATCATCCAAACTCACCCAACAAACACCAAACTCAACCAGGAAGCCAAAAAGTTGATGTACATGACTATTTGAGCAAAACTCACGTATGTACGCTCTCTATAGAATGAAAACTTGCATATGTACATGTCTGTCAAGGGAAAACCCGCATATATGTATTAAAATACTGTTAGGGAAAGGATTAGGCCAAGAAACTCAAATGCAAAGTAAAAATAGGATGTTAAGAAATCATGCAACAAGGAAAATCATGCTAATAGAGAGCAAGTCAAGGAGAAAAACACTCCAAAACCCCCAAAAAAGGTTTAATCCCCAGTATGGTCGTCAATTCTATTACGAGTAAAATCTCTATATGGAATGGGGTAAACCAAAACAAACATAATGACATGCAAAAATCAACTCTAATCCCAAGTATGCTATATAAATGAAATGCTAACAAGACAAGGTCAAGAGCCTACCTCATTTGAACGTTCGATGAAGACCATCGTTGAGCATGTGACTCAAAGCTTTACACTTGAAACTTGTCCCTATCAACCAAGATACACAAGCATATGGTGATAATATATAATGTTAGGATATAAAATAGTATAATCCATTAGCATTTATGAAAAATACACCCATGGAATAATAATTCAAATATTTGCAAGATATCAATTGGATGAGAAAAGAGTATTTCTATTAAAATAATCAATAGAAGTACATATGTGACAAACTTTTGTACCGGCACATGTCAGAACCGAGAAACTAACTCCCTCCAACTGGGCCTCCACCACTTCAATCCTCCACCAAAGGCAAGCTCATATAAAGGAGACGATGACGTTCTCCATCAAAGAAGGAAGAGCTTGGGGGTTGAACAATGTGTTCAGAATTTTATGGATAAAGGGATGCAGACTCAATGTGAAGTGAAATTTCTCCAAAGTATCTTTTCTCTCCAAAAGTTGAATTCTCTTCTCCTCCACGGATTGGATATGGCTCAATTTATAACCTTTAAAAGGAATTGAAGAGCCGAGTCAGAACATTTCTAGTATATAGAAGGTCAAGGATCATGGATCGCGTAATGTGACATGGAATCCCAACACAATTTTAAATTTTGATCACCAAACCCGATGTATGCGGGTTGTAGTGGTGCAACCTACATATACGCATGCTCTCTAAGTGGTAGGGCAGGTATATGTGGAAAAATATGAAATTTTGGCTCTAGAAGGTACAACAAGGGACTTCGACTTTGCATAGGGAAATGAAAATGCCATCCAAGCAAGTTGCATGGGGTGAGGAAAAAATTTATATAACAAGGTACCCTCTGCATATCATTAAACATATGAAGAAATGATAAGATGTTTTCATTTTTTGAGAGGAAATCACTTCAATATCATAAGAATACAACACACAATAACATTGAACATGTCATATAGCTTGTCTCTTAAACTTTTATTAATAAGGATCTAATACAAGAAGCCCAAATGAGAGGGGTGGCTTTTACAAGAGCACATGCACAAAAAGAGGATTGATACACTAAAACATAACGCAAGGGATGAATCTGATGAAGCTTGCAACCTTAATTATATAATTGTGCATGAGGATTGTGATCAAACAACTTTGGTTTTATGAAACTCTTGAATTCCCCAAATTGTCGACCCTAAAAATGTGCTCCTTATCTTTCTTTATAGACATCCTCGTTCATGAGAAAACCATTCATTTATACCAATATTGCTTCTTGAAAATGGATACAACTTGTTAGAATCTTGATACTACCTTTGGCTTTCTAACTGATTTCTAACTGATTTTTATTAGGTAAAAATGACTTTTTACCACCAAAGCTAACTCATTGATGTTGTTGTGGGGCATGTTCTCTTCATCCAATTGAGCTTCTTCCTAGATTTCTCTAAGTGTCCAATTGAACTTTTTTTTGTTGTGCTAGAACTACTTGACCTTTGGTAAGTTGAGGTAGTTGGTTGGTTGTAAGGACATCTAACTGTTTCCTCTCATCCACCACCACTCATCAATGAAAAGTACCATTCATCAACTCTTTGAATCCTATCTTTCAAGCTTTTGTAGAGAGTTGGTAAATTGATACAACTACACCTTAGCTTATATTTTTTAATGTCTTTTGATTCTCAGATATGGGATAATGATACCATAAAAGTACATTTTCTCCTTCACGAAATGTAGAATGCACTCTTTTGACATCTGTAGCCAAGATGGATGATCAACAGTGACACTTGGAATATGAGTAACTCACCTTTAGAAATAAAATTACTCATAGATTGGTTTCTTATGATCCTTTGTCTTTCTCTTATAATAGCTTGACATGTGCTTGTGGAGACAATTGATGCGGCAAGGTGATCCATTACACTAGGTGTAATATTCTAAAATATGTGGCTTATGTGTGCATGCATGTGTGGGAAATAAGCATTGTCCTCTATCAATTAAAAATAACGATATGATGATCGGTGAAAGGATTGAAACATGAGGAAAATTTTCTTGTTATGTGTCATATCATTTCTAACTGATTTGGTGGGTCTTCATTGTATCCTTCACTAGATTGAAATATTCTTCCTTGTTCCTTTTTACGAACACGTGTCACCTTCCCAATGTCCTGATTCTTTTGAAAGTTTGGGTGGAGAAGAAAAAATTTGAGTGATGTCATGCTAACATCATGATGGTATTTCAGACACGTGGCATCTTCATACTGGTCCATTTCAATGCTAATGTGGCTCGGGGATCAACTTACGTGTAGTTAAGTCTATGTGTATAAGAGACAGCCCCAGTGGGATTTCTATGTATAGGTGGAAATACAAGACTAGTTTTGATGAGTTCCCTGCTGGCATGCTATGATGTCATTGATATTCTAGGTGTGCTAGGTGGAATTTTGCATCAATTCCATGTGTCGCTGAATAGGTGCTGTCTCTTATTCCTTTTTACGAACACGTGTCACCTTCCCAATGTCCTGATTCTTTTGAAAGTTTGGGTGGAGAAGAAAAAATTTGAGTGATGTCATGCTAACATCATGATGGTATTTCAGACACGTGGCATCTTCATACAGGTCCATGTCAATGCTAATGTGGCTCGGGGATCAACTTACGTGTAGTTAAGTCTGATATACTAAATGGAGTCCCCAGTGGGATTTCTATGTATAGGTGGAAATACAAGACTAGTTTTGATGAGTTCCCTGCTGGCATGCTATGATGTCATTGATATTCTAGGTTTGCTAGGTGGAATTTTGCATCAATTCCATGTGTCGCTAAATAGTTGGACAAGTGTGTGTTGAGTGGGTAGACAGGTGGTTAGGAAAAATCAGAATACCACTTTCATGAACCAAACGGAGAAATTTTATCCTTCATTCTATTATCAAGTGAAACCACTCAAATCTCAATACATGGATCCTAAGAATGTCATCACACCCCATATGCATGTTATCTTCCATGCCACTTTCCGATGCAACATTGATTGTTTATCGTAGATCAGGATTGCTTGTAACCATTGCATGATTGAGCTCACATATTTTCTATCACTTGATTCTTAGGCCATGGTCCCATGATGTATCCTTTGTACGAAAAGGGATTAATCCTTTCAAGGGTGTAAGTAGCCCTGTTTTATCTCTTGTTAAGTTCCTAGGTGCTTAAATATTATCCTTGGGCCCTTAGGGTATGTTGTTTCTACTGATTTCTCTAGGGTGTTTGATGTTCTACTAGCTCTTTCGGTCCAAGGGATCTGTAAGCTCTCCTTATGCCTCTATTTTTCCCAATTTTTTCTTTACAACCTCGACCACTATGCATATCAATGGTAGGATCAAATCTAGTACTAACATCGAATCCAACAGGGACAACATATCGTTATGATTTTTTGAGAACTATAGACCAAGTGCCTTCTTCTATTGGGTTATGGAGTCTTCCTTGAAACAATAAGCTCCCCACGTACCTGAAAATTATCTCCTCCATGACTTGGATATGGATCAATTTATAGCCTTCAAAAGGAATTGAGGGGCCAATTTGGAACATTTCCAGTATATGGAAGGTCAAGGATCCTGGATCTCATGACGTGACATGGAAACCCGACACAAATTTTTAATTTTGAGCACCAAACCTAATGTACATGGGATGTAGTGGTGCAACTTGTGTATGCACATGTTGTCTAAATGGTAGGGCGTGTATATGTGGAAAAATATGATTTTTTGGCTCTGGAAGGTACAACAAGGCAGTTCAAGTATGCATAGGGAAATGGAAAGGCCATCCAAGCAAGTTGCATGGGGTGAGGAAAAATTTGCTATAACAAGGTAGTATATGTGGAAAAATATGATTTTTTGGCTCTGGAAGGTACAACAAGGGAGTTCAAGTATGCATAGGGAAATGGAAAGGCCATCCAAGTAAGTTGCATGGGGTGAGGAAAAATTTGCTATAACAAGGTACCCTCTCCATATCATTAAACATATGAAGAAATGACAAGATGTTTTCATTTTTTGAGAGGAAATCACTTCAATATCATAAGAATACAATAAAATAATATTGAACATGTCATATAACTTGTTTCTTTAGATTTATTAATAAGGATCTGATACAAGTAGCCCAAATGAGAGGGGTGGATTTTACAAGAGAACATGCAGAAAAACTAGATTGATAGACGGAAACATAACGCAAGGGATGAATCTCATGAAGTTTGCAACCTTAATTATCTAATTGTGCATGAGGATTGTGATGAAACAACTATGGTTATAAGAAACTCTTGAATCCACCAAATTGTCAACCCTAAAAATGAGCTCCTTATCTTTATTTATAGACATCCTTGTTCAGGAGAAAACCATTCATTTAGACCAATATTGCTTCTTGAACATGGATACGACTTGTTAGAATCTTGATACTGCCTTTGGTTTTCTAACTGATTTCTAACCAATTTTTATTGGGTAAAAATGACTTTTTACCACCAAAGTTGACCCATTGATGTTGTTGTGGGGCATGTTCTCTGCATCCAATTGAGCTTCTTCCTGGATTCCTCTAAGTGCAAGCTCAATTGAACCTTTGCTTTTGTGATAGAACTACTTGACCTATAAGTAGTTGAGGTAGTTAGTTCATTGTAAGGACATTTAATTTTTTCCCCTCAGCCACCACCAATCATCAATGCAAAGTACCATTGATCAACTCTTTGAATTGTATGTCTCAAGATTCTGTACAGAGATGGTAAATTGATACAACTTCACCTTACGTTATATTTTTGAATTTATTTCAATTCTCAGATATGGGCTAATGATACAATATAAAGACATTTAATCCTTCTTGAAATGTAGAACACACTCTTCTGACATATGTAGCCAAGATGGATGATCATTAGTGACACTTGGCATATGAGAAACTCACCTTTAGAAACAAAATTACTCAATGTAATATTATGAAATATGTGGCTTACATGTACGTGCATGCATGGGAAATTATTATTGTCCTCTATTAGCTACAGATAACAATATGATGATGGGTCAAAGGACCAAAACATGAGGGAAAATTATTATTATCTGTTTTATCATTTCTAACTGATTTGGTGGGTTGTCACTATATTGTTCACTAGCTTAAAATATTCTTCATCATTCTCTTTTATGAACATGTGTCACCTTTCTAATGGCCTAATTCTTTTGAATGTTTGGGTGGAGGAGAAAAAAATTGAGTAATATCATGCTAACATCATCATGGTCTTCCGTACACATGGCATCTTCATACCAGTCGAAGTCAAGCCTAATGTGGCATGTTTTTTCTGCTGATTTCTCTAGGGTGTTTGAAGTTATACTAGCTCTTTAGCTCCAGGAGATATGTAAGCTCTCCTTCTGCCTCTATTTTTCCCAATTTTGGATTTACAACCTTGACCACTATACATATCAATGATAGGATCAAATCTAGTACTAACATCAACTCCAACAGGGACAACATACCCTTGTGATTTGTTGAGAACTAAAGACCAAGTTCCTTCTTCTATTGGGTTATGGAGCTTGCCTTAAAACAATAAGCTCCCCACGTACCTGAATACTTATTTGATGGATCAAAAAATTAGCTCAAGAGATTACAATGTTAGAATCCTAACGACTTGTTTGTGTTGTTGGAGCTACGCATGGTTGTAAGACCCTAGGTTTGAGTTATATTGACCAAAACAACCATTTAGACATCGACCCTTTCAGCATCATCTACATGCAGATGAAGTCCCATCTAAGGTATCTATTGGGGTTACAAGAATCAAGTTTCTATAGTAGTGAGGGAACAAGGGGTGATCATCTTTGTCATTCTTACTTATTTGTTTTGTGTGTTGTTTTGTATTTTCTCTCCTTAGGTTACTTAGTGAATTCAGTTATTTATTATCATTATACTTCATATTACATTAGGAACAAATTACTGTAACATTCATACTATTGAGAAATGATCACACATAAAATAAATCTAGTCTAATATGCATCAAGAGCACATCCATGATCAATTAATCAAATAAAAGATAGATAAACATTATAGTTTAATGTGGTTCACCCAACTTTGTACTACGTCCACAACAGTTGGATTCCTTATTATGCTTTCGGTAATTGTCTTGGGCTTGTGCATTGTTCTTACAAGGATACATCATGTTATCTTTTCCTTCATATAGCCTAGCCACTTTGCAGTGAAATCCTCTCTCTCTGTATCTGCAACATCTCCTCAACACCCAAACATAGACTTAATAGTAACTTCTACAAGTTATTTTATTACTCGCTTTCTCAACCAAAACAAAAGAACTAAAAGAGAGGAACAACTAACAATGAGGAACCCTTATTCTCCCAACCCTTTACATATTTATACATAAATTATAGGGCTTAAAAGCCTACTTTGTTCATCCCAAAACTCTATTACGATACATGATAACTCAAGTTGACTTCTTTATCGGGTTTCTTTCACCTACTTTTTCTTCTGCATGATGATTTTGCATGTCCTTCTATCTTTAGCACATTGGGTTGTCATCCTTCCTTTTTGCCTGCTTTCTTCTCCTACTTTATTATTTTCTTTATTCCTCTATTTTAGTCCTCTGATTTATTATTTTCTCTATTCCTCTACTTTATTCTTTTCTTTTCTTTATTCTTTTCTCTACTTTGTTCTTCTCTCTACTTTATTCTTCTTTCTACACACTACACTCCTACTTGTGCCTCAACTGTGCACTCTTGAGTCTTTCTTCTTCTTTTATGCACATCTACTATACTTATTATTTTCATGAATATCACTCCCAAAATGCATGTTCAATAGGCCCCCAACAGTCACATGTGTCTCATTCTGAGCCACTTAGGCCTGTTGCGCACTTCTCCATCCTTGGATGAACTTTTAGGAGGGTTCCTTAGTTGTTGCAACTTCATTTTTTATTGTTTCCTCATTTTATACAATCTCTTCAACCCCCTACACACTCAAGGCTGTAATGTTTTCTTATATTTCATGCATTGCTTGTTTCACCTTTCCTTGTGTAGTGGCCAATTCTCCTATCACCCTCAATGCTTCTTCTTGTAGAAGTCCTAACCGATGCTGGAGGATCTTTTATTGATCCCGCAAATTTTAAACTTCCATGTATGATTGCCTCTATGCCAAAATGGTTGTCATTGTTAATCCGGTGGAAGGGTGTTTATGCTCTTGAAATTTTTCTGGGCATTTTCCTATGCTTCCCTTAATTTTTTCTCCACGTCCTTCATCTCTGGATCTTCTACCAGGTCTGTCCAAATTTGCATGCTTTCCTCGCATAATTTTTTCCATTCTTCCTCTACTTTCTTAATGTTGGCTATGAATGTCATTGTCTTTATTTATCTTCCTACTCATTCCTTTGGTGGTGTTTCCGATGTACTCCGCAACTCTAGGTCCTCAATCTTCGAACAAAATCCTTTGATGACTTCACCAATTTTCAATATTTTCTCTTCCATAGTAGCCTCTATTATCATCGGTGCCTATGGTATTTCTATGTACAACTTTTGGACAATCATTTTTATGTTATGCACTATTTTATTAGTTTTTTCCTTCTCTTTTAGTTCTCTCTTGACATTTTCTTCGGACTCACTCTTTTCCTTCAAGATGATTTCAACTTTCTACTCAACTACACTCTTTTCCTGGAGAGAGGTTTTGTATTCTTTTTGTAGTTATGTATTTTTCTCTACAACTTTTATCCATTATTAAGATGTAGTGTTTGCAAAGAGCCGTAATTCCTACGTGATACTTGTTTGCAATCCTTATAACACTATTGTGGGCATCTGTGAGACGACTAAGTCTAAGTGACCTAGTTGTTGTACTTGTTCCTGTAGATCAGGTGTGGGGAACCTAGCTGTATTTTCTGATATTTTTATCACTCTGTGTCCTTTTTTCATTTGTGAGAAGTGAGAAGTGGTAGCTTCTACTCCCCCATTCCTTTTTTCATTTGTGAGAAGTGAGAAGTGGTAGCTTCTACTCCCCCATAGCACCTATTGGTTTTCCTTTCATGGTTGTCTTTTCTACTACGAGACTTACTATCTCCAACCGTTGTTGTAATTCAATTAACTTTTGTAGTATCTTCTTTTCGATTTCTTCTTATTGTTGGGTCATTTGATAAACTACCTCCTTGGTGGAATCCTTTACTTGGTACCATATTCTATCCATGTTGACATCGGTCATTATATACACAACCAGCTCCTTGTTTTCTTTTTCCTTCTAGCGCGCACCTCCTGTTGGACCCTTTTCCTTATCCTTTCTTTTCTTTCCTATCTCATGTGTTATTTGTTATGTTGGTTTTGTCACTGGTGTAGTCTCTAGTGCATATCCTATGCCATTGACTTGACCATGTTGCATATCATCACCTGTATTGTTGCATGGTTTTGCCTCTTCATTACCAGGTTGTGATGTCTTAGTGTCACTTGCAGGGATCTTCCAATTTGGGTCCCAGCACTGCATGATTAACTAGATATCTTCATTACTGACTTTGTATTTCATCTGGACCCACTCCTATCTTAGGTCCTTCTTTGTCTAGACATATATGTGATGCCATTCTACTTGAAACTACGCCATTATTGTGTATTCTTCCACTAATTGTGAATGCAATATCGAATCCTTTCATCATAGAGAAAAAAATCCATGTTATTGTTTTTTTTGTGTTGTTTGTTTGTTGTATATCAGAAGTTCTAGTATTTTGTTTCTAAGCATGATTTCCCTCTCAGGCCAAAAAGTTGCACGTCCTCCGACTCTTCCCATGCTGTGAGTGTTAGAAAAATTAAAATCCATGGATAATGGAACCCCATACCTTTATCTTATCCATCAACATAGTCAATAAGAAACTAGTTTAATAGGAAGGGCACCCAACTCATTAANNAAACTAGTTTAATAGGAAGGGCACCCAACTCATTAAACTCCCTTCCACATAATTTTATGTCGCTGCTAACACCCCTGCCAACACTTGTTCCTTCCTTCATTTCTTTAGTAGTTTGCATGCTAATGATTGTATCACAAATACGATATTTGGGTCGCATATGATTGGCACATATAGGCCAAGTACCCCTCTAATTGTGTGAAATTTGTGTTTCATGGCCTCTAAAAATCCCTTGTCTACCTTTCTATTGACAAAAATCAAAGTGGGGTCTTCCCCCTGTGTTGGTAAACCTCTTATTCTTACAACTAAGTATTTTTATATCAATATTGTCCTATCGAGCCATAGATATACTCCATGCATGCAAGATAGGAGCAACTTAACACATGCATTTACTCCATTTCTCCATCTGAAGTGTGGGATGCCAAACAGGTTGAGCAAGCCTACTCGATCCAATCCTTTGGCCCATACTTGAGGCATAGGTACACTCTGGTTTGTGGTTGGGTCTACTTTCAGCTCCAAATACTAGGGGGAACCAGTTCGAGGAACTTCTCGATGTATCTAATGCCATGATATGCATATTTGAGTTGTGGAACCTTCCCCAACATATCTTTGTCAATGATGACCCCTTTTGGTATGTCGAGTGTCAACAATGTATGGGTAACTTTCTTTGACATTGTCATGTATATCTGTGTTTATGGTTGCATATCTGATACATTTATGTTATATTATTGAATATCTGCGATATCTCTTTGCATTTCTTTATTATATCTCCGCTCTCATTTCGTGCCGAAAATAATCCGGATCAAATGTTTTCTTCTATTTCATGCATTTCTTGTTTCACCTTTCCTTGTGCAGTGGCCAATTCTCGTATCACCCTCAATGCTTCTTCTTGCAGCAGTCCTAAGCACTGCTAGAGGATCTTATATTGATCCCACAACTTTTAAGATTCCATGTATGATTGCCTCTATGCCAAAGTGGTTGTCATTATTCATCCGATGGAAGGGTGTTTATGCTCTCGGAAGCTTTCTGGGCATTTTCCTATGCTTCCCTTAATTTTTTCTCCACGTCCTTCATCTTTGGATCTTCTACCGGGTCTTTCCAAATTTGCATGCTTCCTCTCATAATTTTTTCCATTCTTCTTCCACTTTCTTAATATTGGCTATGATTGTCATCGTCATTATTTCTCTTCCTACTCGCTCCTTCAGTGGTGTTCCCGACGTACTCCATAGCTGTAGGTCCTCAATATTTGAACAAAATCCTTTGATGACTTCGCCAATTTTCAATATTTTCTCTTCCATAGTAGCCTATATTATCATTAGTGCCTCTGGTATTTCTATGTACAACTTTTGGAAAATTGTTTTTATGTGATGCACTATTTTATCAGTTTTTTTCTTCTCTTTTATTTCTCTCTCGACATTTCCTTCGGAATCACTCTTTTCCTTCAAGATGATTTCAACTTTCTACTCGATTGTGCTCTTTTCCTGGAGAGAGGTTGTGTATTCTTTCTGTAGTTATGTATTTTCCTCTACAAATTTTATCCATTCTCGAGATGCAGTGTTTGCGTAGAGATTTAATTCCTATGTGATACTCATTTGAAATCCTTATAACACTATTATGGGCATCTGTGAGACGACTAAGTCTAAGTGACCTAGTCGTTGTACGTGTTCCTGTAGATTGGGTGTGGGGAACCTAACTGTATTTGCTGACATTTTTATCACTCTGTCCTTTTGTCATTTGTGAGAAGTGAGAAGTGGTAGCTTCTACTCCCCCGTCACGCCTATTGGTTTTCCTTTCATGGTTTTCCTTTCTGCTACGAGACTTACTATCTCCAACCGTTGTTGTAATTCAATTAACTTCTCTAGTATCTTCTTATCGATTTCTTCATGTTGCTGCATCATTTGATAAACTAATTCTTCAGTGGAATCCTTTACTTGGTACCATATTCTGTCCATGTTGACATCAGTCATTGTATACAAAACCATCTCCTTGTGTTCTTTTTCGTTCTTGCGCGCACCTCCTGTTGGACCGTTTTCCTTATCCTTTCTTTTCTTTCCTATCTCAGGTGTTATTTTTTCTATTGGTTTTGTCACTGGTCTAGTCTCTAGTGCATATCCCATGCCATTGACTTGACCATGTTCCTGATCATCACCTATATTGTTTCATGGTTTTTCCTCTTCATTACCAGGTTGCGATGTCTTAGTGTCACTTGCAGGGATCTTCCAATTTGGGTCCCAATACTGCATGATTAACTGGATATCTTCATTACTGACTTTGTATTTCATCTGGACCCACTCCTATATTAGGTCCTTGTTTGTCTATGCATATATGTGATTCCATTCTACTTGAAACTACACGATTGGTGTGTATGCTTCCACTAATTGTGAATGCAATGTCAAATCCTTTCATCATAGAGAAAAAAATCCATGTTATTATTTTTTTTGCGTTGTTTGTTTGTTGTATACCAAAAGTTCTGGTATTTTGTTTCTAAGCATGGCTTCCCTCTTAGGCCCAAAAAAAGGACGTCCTCCAACTCTTCCCATGATGTGAGTGTTAGAAAAATTAGAAGCCATGGATAATGGAACCCCATACCTCTATCCTATCCGTCGACATAGTCAATAAGAAACTAGTTTAATAGGAAGGGCACCCAACTCATTAAAGTCCCTTCCACATAATTTTATGTCGTTGCTAACACCCCTGCTAGCACTTGGTCCTTCCTTCATTTTTGTAGCAGTTTGCATGCTAATGATTGTATTGCAAATACAATATTTGGGTCGCATATGCTTGGCACATATAGGCCACGTACCCCTCTAATTGTGTGAAATGTGTGTTTCATGGCCTCTAAAAGTCCCTTGTCTGCCTTTCTGTTGAAAAACATCGAAGTGGGGTCTTCCCCCTGTGTTGGTAAACCTCTAATTATTACAACTAAGTATTTGTCTATCAATATTGTCCTATCGAGCCATATATATACTCCATGCATGCAAGATAGGAGCAACTTAACACATGCATTTACTTCATTGCTCCATCCGAAGTGTGGGATGTCAAACAGGTTGAGCAAGCTTGCTTGATCCAATCCTCTGGCCCATACTTGAGGCATAAGTACACTCCGGTTTGTGGCTGGGTCTACTTTCATCTACAGATACTAGGGGGAACTAGTTCGGGAAACTTCTCAATGTATCTAATGTCGTGGTATGCATATTTGAGTTGTGGCACCTTCCCCAACATATCTTCATCAATGATGACCCCTTATGGTATGTCGAGTGTCAACAATGTATGGGTAACTTTCTTTGACATTGTCACTAGTGGGGCCTCGTATTTTCTTTAAGGAATGTAATCCCGGGGAACCTTGGTTCCAGGGATGATTCTTCTCCTGGAATCTCCTTAACCTCCAATACCTCTAGTTCTAGTGGTGCTACCTTCTTGCAGGCCTTCTTCTATATGGGAATGAGTGCTTTCTGTGGGGAAATTGTTGTAAAAATAAAACATGTAACTCTTGATAACTAATTCGCTGTGAGTTATCTCTAGTTCACTCTCGTTATCTCTCACTTGCATGTAGCTCATAGTAATATTGATTCCCTCTTGGATAACCTCAACTAATTTTTTTCCTCCTTCCCAACTATGCATGTCTCTTCACGCTAAGTAACTACCTTGTTCAATATGCCAACAAGGTTGATGAATGGTTAAATAAATGTACCTTGATTACCAAATCTGTCATGTGATTTTTTCTCGTATTGCGAATATGTCGATATTTCTGGAGGATTTTACCATTTAAAATTATATGGTGTCTTTATGACCTGTCATTACCACTTTATAGTTGTCGTTTCCTTGCTTTAATTCCCTTTAATAGTCTTGTCAGTACCACACTACACAATTCTTCTTGCTTATGTGGTTGGTTCTTCACGGTCTTTCACTTCTGTGTATTAATATCTTAATTGGAGTAGTTTCATCCAAATAGCATGATAATCATTCCTTTCACGCAAGTTCTTATGTATTTGTACTATATAATCTATTTATTTTTTCTATATCTACTTTTTATTCGTTTTTCTTCCTTTTTCAAATTTTTATATGTTTTTATTTGTTTTACCTTTCTACTATAGTACATTTACTATGATACATGTGTTCTGGCACATCCCATATTATTGCACAGATTGTCGGTTGTCTCTATAGAGTTTCAAACAACTTCTAGTCACCATTCCACCAAGGAATTCTCCATTGAAAGTTTCTAACTGCGCAACAACTGCCTCTGTCACATGTTGAATCACATATGATCCTAACCAATGCATTTGAAACTTACGTGGATGCTGGATGAACTTACTGTCATATATTAATACCAAGTATCCTATTTGAAAAATTTTATGTTTAATGTGTCTATCATTCCATGCCTTCTCCCTTGCCTTTTGAACTTTCTAATGGAAACTCTATCATTCCATGCCTTCTCCCTTGCCTTTTGAACTTTCTAATGGAAACCTATGACAAATCGATCTTTCTCAAGTTGTACCAATTGTGACAACCTCTTCTCTATTGTGTGCAAGTCCAAAATATTAGCGATCGTTGCAACGTGTAGGATAGGTAAAATGAACTCCATTGGCATCATTGGTTCTTTCCCATAGACCAACCTAAAAGGTGTCTTCCTTGTAAAATTTTTACTTGTAGTCTTGTAGGCCCATAAAACTGTAGGAAATATTTAGTCCCAATCATCTCTCCTACATTGCAGATCTTTGTCAAAGCATTCTCTAGTATTTTTTTGAAATCTTCCACTGTTCCATTGTCCTGATAATGATATGGGGTACTCTTCTAATGATGAATTTGAAACTCCTCATTCAATGTTGTAGTTGTCGTATTTAGGAAGTGTGTTCCTTGATCATTGATTAATATGTGTGAATGTCCAAATCGTGTGACTACATTCTCAAATAGAAATGACACATCAGTCTCTTTAGTGCAATCTAAAACTGATGTTGCTTCTACCCATCTTGTTAAGTACTCCATCACAGTGATTATGTGCCTTTCCCCTGATCTTCTTTTTTGTGGGTTAATTGGCCCCACAAAGTCTATGGCCCATTTATCAAATGCTTGCAAGGTAACCTATGGATTTAAAGGAATTTCATCCCTCCTAGATGGCTTTCCAACTCTTTGACATTTTCCCCGAGTGGAATTTGTAACTACTATAGAAGTAGCATGGACAAAAACAATAGGTACATTAATTCTCAAATCCTTCTTATTGCATCACAAAAAAAATGGGTGAATGTGAATATAGTAGGAATCACCAAGATGACAAATCTTGTAGGAAACCTTGGCATGATGGGAGTGCAAATAATGGGGCCAATAAGCCATTGCCACATGATATTTTAAGGAAATCCAAGTGAGTTAAAGAATCTCTTCCAAGTGTCCCCATAGAATGTCTTTCATGGTGTCGATTGACTTAGGTCAGCTTGTTACATGAAACAATTAAGAGCTTCCAAGTGGCCACATAGACAAGCCACAATTAGGGCCCACCAAATGACTTAGAGTCTCCCATGTGGCACAATAAAGGCCAACCAAGTGGACCCATAGAGAGCCACCAGTTCAAGTGGGCTATAATATAAGATAAGATAATTTTATTAATGTTCGACTAATGACCAAAAAAGTAGGTTAAAGGGACTGTTGAGTATAATGTTTTCAATAGAATGTCGGAGTACCTAAAGGTATCTTATAAAAGGAAAAATGTAGAAATTAATGTGCAATAAGGTAGAGAGTGAGATCATATTTAAGGCATGAAGAACCCTTGACCCAGAGCTCATAGACCTACTATGATGATGAAATGTTCTATAGATAAAGATCTAAGGACAAGAGGAGCCATAAGAAGAAGAAGAAAGGAAGAAAGGAGAAGAAAAGTATCCATATGGCACCATAAGGCCCTATCAAGTATCCTCTATATCTATGATCTTAAAACTTCTATCGTTGGAAGGAGTGCTTTGGGGAAAAATCCCCCTAGTTAGGTCTAATGGATAGGTAGAGCGATGACTCCTTAAAAGATAGAAACTAACCTATTCTTACCCAATCTCACAAACCCTATGACTTATTTTAAATAAGGGAAACATGAAAAATATGAAGAATGACACCTTGAATCCTTCCATTCCTAGTAGATCCCCTTTGTCTACTATTTTCTCCTCGATTGCATGTCTCCTCCCAAAGATGACCTGAAAAAAGTTAGAAAACAATCTACAAAAACATATATGCAATCATTATTAACATAAACATGTATTAATTCTCATGAAATAAGCTATAAACATTAAAAATTATTCACAAGAACATAGACAGATGAATTGGGAAAGAAAACCTCTCTTTTATTGATAACATATAAGGAATATTACAACCATAATCTTTAATGTCGACACCACTCTACGAAACTCTCTTGGGTTCCTCTAATAAGACTCCAAGTGCATTAATACCACAATCACTAGAAAATAACCACAATCAACATGCAAAAATAAGAAGTTTGATGGATTGCATAAAGAGGATGAGAGAATGAGATTGTTAAGGATGGATACTTAGAATTGGATGCATAAGCTCAAAGACAAAGAAGGAGAAATTTGGGCATAGTTTCTTTTCTTATTCAAAAGTATATCAAATGACCTCCCTTAGGGACCTTTTTATATGGACATTATATGGTTATTCAACTGTGAGGGTGCATTGAAATAGTCTCAAGTGAAGAGAATCATTATTAAGAGAATTGGATGAGCACCAAAGATGAAAAGTAGTAACATGATCACTCGGATCCTCATCGGTATTTCCCTCAAATTTCAAAATGTCTAAAGGAATATTGGTGGGGATGGGAAGCCATGAAGGATCGTGATGCACTAGGTCATTCATTATTCTTGACAAATCATGAAGATTAAGTGTGGCCAGAAAAGGGAGTCGGGGTTGCGGCATTTGAGCCCATGCTGTAAACATTTGTTGTGAGGAATTGCATACCATCCATGGTTATGGTATACACCACAACCTTGTCTAGTAGGGTAATACCCTCCTCCAAACTGATTCATAAGAGGTTGTTTGGGCACCATACCGGTAGGGACAACATAATGAGGTTTATAAACATTTCCCCCAGCTAGAGTGGCTCAAGGTTGGGGGTTTCCCATAGTATGAAATTGACTCCTTCTAGGTGAAAATATGGAGAATATAGGTGGATTCATCATAACAAATGTGTTCTTCGGAATCGACGTGGAGGAGGAAGAGGGAAATGATGGAATATACTAGGTGTCTTATCTGCTTGGTTGAGTACTCCATCCAGGAGCATTAAGACTAGGATTAGGCCTTAAATAAAAAGGAGGTTGACCCCCAACCATAGGATTCGTTTGGGGAATTTGACTTCCACCAAACAAGGGAGGAGTATGAGGAGGGGCCATGCCCCCATGTCCAAAACTAGGATTTACATTAGTCACTGGAATGGAGGATGAAATTTGCGATGTCATATTTGGCATACCAAAAGAGAAATGGTTAGAGAATGAAGGTATGGACTAAGAATTCTATCCAGGCATACCAAAAAGAGACCTAAAAGGGTTTGTTACTATGGGTTGGGTAGCAACCATGGGCCAGATAGGAGTAAGTATGGGAACCTATGGCACTACAACTATGGTGGCTAAAGGAGTCGAATGAACCCCATTAAGTACAATAGGTATAGGATTCAAGGGACTCCCTGTGTCATTTGGACTCGACTCAGTACTCATAATTGTATAATCACAAGTCTGGTAGGTGGAGATATGTGTACCGTGTTTAGTAACTTTATTCCTTTTAGAAGGAAAAGACTCAAGGTGCTATGGTAATTTTAACAAATGGTGAGACCTGGGAGGAATCTAGTTTGGCTCCACAATGACTCAAGAATCGAGATATAAAACCAAATCCTGGGGCCTATTGATTAATTAGGTTGATTGTCATTGATGTCAACCCTTGAATAAAGTCCGATAGAAAATTCTGGTAGCCCCAACAATATGATTAATGGACCTCAATTTGATTCATGTATAAAGGGAATGAAGATCAGTGAATTTATAGGAAAGACTATTCTAGATGAATATTACATGTCATACCATTTCCGGTGATATGTGCAACATCACATAACTCCTCACGGTTAGAGAGTTATGGCCATGTGAAGTTGGAGAACCCTCATGAGTTATCTAGAAGCCTCTAGAAGGTCAAAGAAGTCAAATTGTTCTAGAATAACCTACAAGAAGTTGACTATTCAAAGTGCTTAGTCATGGGTTAAGTGGTTGCAACAAGAAAACAATTAAAAATAAATTAGTTGCAACCAGAATTGGAGAGTTTAATATTCATGGCTAAAGTGGTTAAGTGGACAAAGTTGTTAAGTGGACAAAGTGGCTAAGTGGACAAAGTTGGTTAAGTAGAAAAAGCGGTTAAGTGGAGAAAGTGGCTAAGTGACAAAGTTGGTTAAGTGGACAAAGTGGCTAAGTGGACAAAGTAGTTAAGTGGACAAAGTGGTTAAGTGGGTACTTCTAGAGAAAGCTACTTAGAGAGTATAAATAAGAGAGCAAGGGTCTCCCATTTGTATCAATTGAGCATACTGAGTATCTAAAAGTGAATGAGGTAACCAAAGGATATATATAAGATAAATTTCAAAGGGAAGGTGAAGTAAATAAGCCCGAAATTCAAGGGAGGATAAAGTCTTTTGATGATGCTTTCTAAGGTATGTTCTTTACAAGTCATCTCACCATTTTCACAATAACTTCTTTTATATAATGAGTCAGATAGAGAAATCTGGAGGTTGTTGAGAAAACATATCTAAGTAAATGTTATAAACATTTTAGCTTGTGGGTCATCTTATATTGGGAGTTACACCCCGTGGAAAATAGGGTTTGTGGCTAGTCCTAAAACTAGTCTAAAACAGGTGTTTCAGGTAAAAATGTCATAAATTGTGTTCTTCGGAATCGACGTGGAGGAGGAAGAGGGAAATGATGGAATATAAGAGTTGTCTTATCTTCTTGGTTGAGTATTCCATCCAGGAGCATTAAGACTAGGATTAGACCCTAAATAAAAAGGAGGTTGACCCCCAACCATAGGATTCATTTGTGGAATTTGACTTCCACCAAACGAGGGAGGAGTATGAAGAGGGGCCATGCCCCCAGGTCCAAAACTAAGATTTGCATTAGTCGTTGGAATGGAGGATGAAATTTGCGATTTCATATTTGGCATACCAAAAGAGAAATGGTTAGAGACCGAAGGTATGGACTGAGAATTCTATCCAGGCATACCAAAAAGAGACCCGAAAGGGTTCATTACTATGGGTTGGGTAGCAACCACAGGCTAGATAGGAGTAAGGATGGGAACCTATGGAACTACAACTATGTTGCTGAAGGAGTCAAAGAAACCCCATTAAGTACAGTAGGTATAGGAGTTGAGGGACTCCCTGTGTCATTTGGACTCGAATCAGTACTCATAATTGTATAATCACAAGTCTGGTAGGTGGAGATATGTGTACCATGCTTAGTAACTTTATGCCTTTTAGAAGGAAAAGACTCAATATGCGGTGGTAATTTTAACAAACGGTGAGACCTACGAGGAATCTAGTCTGGCTCCACAATGAATGAAGAATTGAGATATAAAACCAAATCCTGGGGCCTATTGATTAATTAGGTTAATTGTCATTGATGTCAACCCTTGAAAAAAGTCTGATAGAAAATTTTGGTAGCCCCAACAATATGATTGAGAGACCTCAGTTTGATTCATGTATAAAGGGAATGAATATCAGTGAATTTATAGATAAGACTATTCTATATGAATAGTACATGTCATACAATTTTCGGTGATATGTAGAATATCACATAACTCCTCACGGTTAGACAGTTATGGCCATGTGAAGTTGGAGAACTGTCATGAGTTATATAGAAACCTCTAGAAGTTCAAAGAAGTCAAATTATTCTAGAATCCCCTACAAGAAGTTGACTAGTCAAAGTGGATAGTCATGGGTTAAGTGGTTGCAACA
>CBVK0101307606.1:0-14877 GCA_900067695.1 Picea abies | reverse complement strand
CGAGACATGATCTCCTAGTTATCCCCAGATATCGGGGATAACAGGAACGAAATTTTCATCCCAGAAATTTAAGGAAGATATGTTACTCTTATGTTCCTCATTGTTTGTACTATGTAGCATAGACACTAGTGAGAATATCTAGTACAGTACAGCTGTTTATCGTCTTTCACTTTTCAATATAATTCTTTTGGGATATAGCAAAATATTTTATTATGTTCCTTAAAAGTTAATCAAAATGATGCTTTGATGAGATGGACTTGTTCTGGTCAAGGGTAGGTGTATGGCTTTGATATGACATGCTTGTCAGAAATAACAACGAAGTCTAGGTTAGCAACTATATTAGAGAACACTTCTTGATTCCATGCACAAGAAAATAACAATCAAACAATTAAATGAAACCAAATGATTTCAGTTCAATACATTTTTCAATTGTGAATTGAAAATTTCAAAATTGTCAGTTGATATTTTATTCTTTTATTATTCGTGCCCTTCAGGTCATGTTATTTTCACTAAAAAATAATAAAGAGTTTAGTACTTGCTATAGTCCAGGATTTCTGGTATAATAATTCAGATCTAGGATTGAGTAGATCAAGTTCCAAATTCTGTCTGAGGATCCACCAAGGTACAAGACCAAGGATCAACCAAGAGGATCACACATCAACACATCTTGGTATTACACCAAGATCTACCTGATCAAAGACTAAGTTGGCCCATAACACATCTGGGGGCCCTAGAACACATCTAGGGTCTTATCCACCAAGGTACAAGAGCAAGGATCAACCCATGCATTAGGCAAGGGTTCCCTGGAACACATCCAGGGGCCCTCGACCACATCTAGGGACTTATATCAACCACCAAGGAACACATCCAAGGATCAATCCAAGCATTGATCAAGGATTCCCTGAAACACATCCACGGGCCCTAGACACATCTAGGGACTTATATCAACCACCAAGGAACACATCCAAGGATTAATCCAAGCATCGAGCAAGGATTCCCTGGAACACATCCAGGGGCCCTAGAACACATCCAGGGACCTACTACTTGGTCCAAGACCAAGAACCCCAGTCATATAGTGGGGGCCCTCACTAGGGTCTTTTGCCATGGCTCTCACTGCTGGGTCTCATACCAAGTAAACCCCAGGAGTGTGTTGGGGGCCCAAGTCCACAGCTAGGGTCTTATGCCATCCTCCAGGAGAATGGCTCTTGCAGCTACACTAATTTCAACATAGAGACTGCCTACCAATCAGGTGGGCAGGACCTGCAGGACTCCTAGGTGGAGTTGATTAAGGAAGAAGGCTAAGGAAGCCAAATTAAATGTTGTGAAAACTTAATGTATCCAATTGACTTGCATTGATTTTATATTGCTTATATTTCATATCTACATGCAGGTATTGAGAGATGACTTTATCGATCTTCGTTTCACATGGCATCGATCACCTGAGAGGGACATGTGGATATGGTTGTTTGGGAGAACTCTAAGTTGGGGGTCAAACGGTAAATATTCGTGGAGAGTAACTTGCAATATTGTACAATGAAGTATTATGTTGCTCATATACTATTGACCTATGTGATATACACGTGACAGTTGCATGTGTAGGATACAGGGCAAGCCTTGCCAACTTGCCAACTGATGGGTGTGGGCCATAACCAGTAAACCCTTAATGGAGACGTGGAGTCTTAACTGAGGCATGGAGTCTCTAATTGCAGAATATATGGTCTTATAATTGGGGGGCGTGCAGTAAGGTGGGTTGACCTTACTCCCCAATGGCTAATTCTTCCAAATCCCAATTAAGCTTAGGAAAATTATTAAGACCCCATGGTTGAATTTACCCACTTTTCGGGGACTCTTCAAATATTATTATTTTATTTTTAAAAAAGAAAGAATTACAATTTAAGAAAAAAATGTTTGATTATGAAAAATGGGAAAATGACACATGGGTGATGAATAATAGGGATTAATTAAATAAAATTAATCAGAAAAATCCTATTTTTGCATGAAGGGGGTAAGGTGGCCAGCCTCAGAGGATCTATAAATTCATTTCTGTACCTGGAGAGTACAGGAATTCTGCCAGCCTGCAAATCTTAATTGAATGATACATGGGATCTGGAGAAGCTAGTTTCACTAATTTGGGATAATTACCAGCGGATGGTAAAATCCATGCTCGGGGGTTTCAGAGAAAGAAGTTTTCCCTAACCATGGCTGGGAGGAAACCGGTTGACACTATGAGAGTTGGCAATGGCTAGGGAATTGAAGCTCCTAGATGGAGCATTGCTACAGTTGAGAAAACTACCTACCAGTCAGGTATAACTTCTTTGGTATTCAGATTGTAATTTATTTTTAAATTTGGTTTTGGTTACATATGAATTTATAGTGTTTCTAACTTGGTATTGGTATACAATTCGTTTAATATATATATGCTGAGTGGTATTTCCCCTGAAGCATGAATTTCTATGGTGGGAAAAATCTTTATCCTTATGGGTACAAGTGACTATTGCAGGATTATGCTTGCAGGAAGAAGCATTGAATATCACTGAGATGTCTTTCCTTTCCATTACAAATTTTCCAGAGTTCCTTCCTTGAATTTTTATTTTTTATTTTTTTTTCTTTCTTTTTTCTCTTGCATGAGTAAATGTTTGTATATTGTTTTAATTACCAATTTACCACTACTCTGTAGTAAAAATAATTTAAAATTAATGCTACTGTTCACTATTCTGTTAAAACTTGCAATGATGGATATGAGAAAATGGGCACTGGAATGAGCAATGGGGATATGTCAAAGGGTCGAACGCAAAATAAACCATATCGTATTCTGGAAACTGCCGAGTCAAAATTCTCCATATTCGACTTGAGCTTTGCTTGTTTCTCAATATCTTCAATGACTTGGTCTGCAATGGCGTTGTGGATCGGCTTCGAAGTGTGCATCTGTGTCCAGTGTAAATGCTCTTCTAAATGTTGTGTGTTGCGTGACTTCCATTCCAGAGCTTAAATGTTTTCAATTTTGCATATGCTATAGCAAGTGTAATCATTCCAACACTTACTACAAATCATCATTGGCCACAACTCAACAAATGCAATTTCCAAAAGCTAATAATTGTGATATTTGGAAATGCTTTAGATTGGGTATATTTGATGTCCAAATGGATATTAACAACCGCTTAAGAATGCCTACACAATGTTCGACAATTAGTCTCAATGAAATGGATTTGAGCTTCAACATCTCATAAAATCAAAAGATTTGTATCTTGAAGGAGACACATGAAAAAAAATTTACAACATCCAAATTTACGAAGCTCTAATGCCGAAGTTTTTTTTTAAGAGGAAACCAGACATTAAGGTTTAAATTGTTGTAAGAGTCCTTAAAAAATAGTAATTTGTAAGTTGGGGTTTATCAATTGGGCATTGTTGTGTCCCATGGGGTATTGCTCCTAATTCCAATATTTATTAAGGTTTAAAAAGTTGTAACAGTCTGAAAAGAAATCAATCATAACATGGGGTTTAAAGAAGTAGGGCATTGTTGTGTTCCACAGAGTATTTGATCCAAATAATAAGATATAGCAAAAAAAATATCATTTATGTTGCATTATATTCAGTTCTTCTGTCTTCTTCCGTCTTTTTAAATGGTGTGAGAGCTGACATAATCCTGGATAGCATCTTGGCATTGCCATTTTATCACTCAAGCAGTCTAACCATTCTACCTCTTCTACCCATACAGATAGAAGTAGAGCAAATTACAGTTAACCCGCATAATGAAGGATAAAGGCTTAGGCTGTAGTAGAAACAAAATACAATTAACAGTATTATAACATTCATCTTTTCATTTAAATGATGCTGGCCTAAAGTATTTAGTTTGCGATCAAGCATAGAATATTTTGCATTCCATATATATATATATATATATATATATATATATATGGTGTTTGTATTCCATTGTAGAAAATTGTTAGAATTGGTTAAGGTTTATTGATGACTGCATTTGTGGTTGGCATGATTCCACACTACTATGGCTTGGGAAAGTATATCGATTGTTTCATGGATGTGGGCATTTAATCATTGTTTAGGGCCATGAAATCATGTGTATAAATCATGGGGTGTGTATGTATCCATTGTTGTAAATTCTTGGAAATGCAATCTTGAATTGACTTGCTTGTTCACTATGGGTTTTGTGTCTTGCACTCATGGTTGGCAATTATTGAAGAGTAGGAGCAAGTGGCTATGTTTTCTTAAATGTTTTATGAATATGATAATTGCATCCTATATTTGTTGTTTTGTTTCTCTCAAAATTGTAAGTCAATTTAATTGTCGACAAAAAAGAAAAAAATGTACTTACAATTTAATTATTGACAAAAAAGAAAAAATGTATGTACTGTTCTCCTGTATGTTTCATGGGTTGGTCAGGAAGAGTGTTACATGTTTTTTGAAGCCTTTTCAAAAGAAGAAAAGACTCAGATTGGACTTGTTGCTCCTCTCTCCTAGAATTGGAGGGATTGAAGCTAGAGTTATAGGGTACCTAGCTAAATATACCAGACATTAGACTTGTGTGAAAAGATGATCCCTAGACCTTCTATTCAAAGTGAGCTTAATAGAAAGTGGAATCTCAACAATTATGAATATAAATGGAAAAAAAGAGTACAAGCTATTTGGGATACAAGGGTTTTCTTTAAAATGAAGCTCCTTGCCCGGTTCATTGCAGTCTGCCTATACCCAAAATGACACTACTACTGCAAGTACAGCAAATAGCAACAAAAAATTATGATAGGAGTGAAGTTCAAATATTAGAAAATAAGAGGCAAGAGAAAAGGTAATGGAGCACCTACACACCCAAGGGTGAATTGCACTTGCAATGAGAAATGTAGCTCGAGCATAAACTTCTTGCACAGGTTCAATGTGAACATGTAGGAAGTTTTTCAAGACATTTCTTTGGCGACCACCATGGAAAGGTGATCATTAATTCTATCTTGTAATCTCACTTTAAAAAAAAAGTGAAAGTCTAATGTTTTGAAATCAACTAGTCTTAGAAATCTAAATGAAATGTTCTATAATTCTAGAACATTAGTGACTTAGGTTAGGATTTAATCTTAGCCATACATCTCATGACTTAAATAGGTGGCAGCTAGGATTGAGAAGATTAGTTATCCTCTCTCAAAGCATAAATAGGACAAGATACGAGAGATTTTACACACGTGAGAAGACAACAAGAGAGATGGAAGATGGTAGAGTGCATTCAAGGAGGAGAAGAGGTGAAGATTGCTAAAGAGACCAGCAAGTATAGCAAGCAGTATAGCCCGTACCACTACTGTAGCAGTCCTTTCTTCATGCACTAGTCGTACACCGTTAGTTATGGCCGTACACCCTTAGATCTAGCCGTACATTGTTGTTTGAGGTGATTGCCTTGACCGTACAACTATTGGTTCAAAGCAGGCTGCAGAAGTCACCTTGTAAGCTTTGATCAAAGGAATGAAAAGCTGATTTAAAGGAGAAATCCCTATGTATGTGTTTTATTTCTTCCGCTATTCATTTTTTCAACTATTGTGTGACTTATGCAATGTTCAGAAAATTAATTTTCTGTTGTTAAATAAATCTGTTTTGAGTTATTTAATGAGAGAACATTAGGACAGTAGTCACCTAGGTTGAAAATTTTACAAGGTAACAGAACTATTTCTCTAATTTATTTTCTCAAGGATTTACAACAGTTAATCAACTGCCGAAAACAAGGACTAGCAGTTAGATGGTTTCAATATTTCTTTTAAAGACTAATTTTCAAATATGGGAGTTTGTGCATTAGATCTCAGAGAAGGCCTCCGCTAGCCTCAAATTCGAGGATAGACTGGATGGCACTTCAACTTTCTTGTCATGGAAAGTGAGGGTTACACTCTTATTGGAAGAGAATCACCTCTGGGATATTGTCAAGAATGTTGTGCCTTCGCCTACAGATCTGCAGCAATTGGCAACTCACAAGAAAAAGGAAGAAAAGGCCAAGCAAATGATCATGGACGCCATAAAGGACCATTTTATCCGTCATATATCCAAGATGAAGACGGCAAATAAAATGTTTGATGCCCTGGTAAGCCTCTACCAAAGTGAGAACATAAAAAGAAAGATGATATTGTGAAACAAACTTAGATCCATAGAGATGACCAAATCAAATTCAATCACCAGTTACCTTATGAAGGTCATGCAAATCCATGATCAACTTGCAGCAGTTGGGGAGAAGGTTGTAGATGGAAAGCTAGTGAACATGACACTAAATGGATTCCCAACTTCATTGGAACCATTTGTCCAAGGTATTTGTGCTTGTGAGAACCTTTCTAACTCTGAAAGGTTGTGGGATGATTGTATCCAGGAGGAGGCTCAAATGGAGTCAAAGGCCAACAAGAAGTATGGTGATGAGAACCTAGCCCTATTTGGTCAAACAAATAAGTGTAGAGATAAAGAACCTAGCAAGGCCAAGGGAAAAAATGAGGAGTCAGTCTCATAGTCAAGGAAGAAGGACTTGAGTAAAATCAAGGGCTTCATTTGTCATAAGCATGGTCATTAGCATCACAATCTCAAAATAAGAAGAAGGGTAAAGGGAAGCAACGACAGAAGTAGGTAGTAACCTCTGCAAAATATCAAATGAACGAGTTTGTTGCCAAGTTGGAGAAGGTTTTCTCAATCGTATATTGCTTTTCTACCAACACGATTCTAAGGAATGTGTGGTATGTGGACAGTTGCGCATCTTGTCATAGAATATCAGCCCAATAGTTATTTTCTAGTTTAACGACGCAGGACTCAAGAGTAAATGTTGAACTTGGTGATGATGCCAAGTACCCAATAGCAAGAGTTCGTACTATTTCGTTCCAGCTCGAGTCAGATGACTCCTAAGATTTTGATGTTGTCTTGTTTGTTCCAGGTCTCAGAAAGAATTTGCTTTCAGTTTCAATCATGGAGAATAAGGGCTATGCAGTTGAGTTCAAGAACCAATAGGTCCTCATTAGACCAAAGTAATCTAACCTAGATACAACTTAGGTGATAAGGGTTAGAGAAGGTAATCTTTACAAGTTGCAAGGTGAACCTGTTCAAGCCCTAGTTCATAACAGTGACAGTTTGTGCAAGTTGTGGCACAAGAGGATGGGGCACCTGCATCACAAGACATTGACTATTCTGAGGAAGATAATCACAGGTCTTCTAGAGTTCAATAATGAGCAACATGGAGTATGTAGAGGGTGCACCCTTGGCAAGCATGCCAACGCTACTTTCCCAAGTAGTGAGATTGGGTCCTAGGAGACTCTAGACCTAGTGCATTCGGATGTTTGTGGATCAATATCAGTAGCAACAATTTCAAGAAGCATGTACTATGTTTCCTTCATTGATGACTTCTCTCGCAAAACATGGATCTACTTCCTAAAGACCAAGGATGAGGTCTTTAGCAGGTTTCAAGAGTTCAAAGCTCTAGTTGAAAACCAGACAGGGAAGAAGATCAAAGTCTTGAGATTGGACATTGGGAGAGAGTATACCTTTAAGGAGTTTGAGGGTTTCTGCAAGGAGGCAGGAATCAAGAGGGAGCTAACTATTTTGTAAAACCCATAGTAGAATGGGGTTGCAAAGCGAAAGGATCAATCCATCATAGGGCCATGATTCATGACTAGGACTTGCCGATGTTTCTTTGGACAAAGGCATTGTTATCACACAATTTGTACTTTGATTGAAGGAAAGGTTAAAGGAGAGCAAATTGGTGTAACTGGAGACTAATCCTATCACTGTCACTAAAATATTATTTACAATACAATACAACTAAAGGAAGAGATTCTAATCACTAGATGATCCTATGAAATATAGGGTTATAACACTAGGAGCCAAAGTTCTTGGGCTTACATCTCAAAGACATTTACATAGTCTTGGTCCTTGGGAACTCAAGATGTCGATCAGCCCATTTTGAGCGAAATGCAAGCAGTTTCACGATACTGCTACTTTTAGAAGTTTTCCTTCCAAGGATTGCATGTCAATTTTAAACACATATTTGGGTTCCTTGCAAAAAAGCAAGTCTAATGAGACTACTTTCATTGACATGCAAGATACTACTATTATTTGTAGTGTCTATTTTTAGACGTGCTATGATTAGCAACAATCTCATAGTGGTTACCTTCATTTTTCAACCTTTCACGTTTTTTCTCCTTTTATGGAGTAAGACTGCTTTTTTGAGCATGTTTATATTAAGCAATTTCTATTTGTGGCAACTACAAAGGTTTGATGTCATGCTTCCAAGTGTGCAATGGTAGATAAAGACAAGGTATTTTAATTAATGTCCAACAAATGACCATAAAATAGGTTGTTGGGACTGTTGAGTACAATAATGTCCTTACCAAGCGAGGCATGACATAGGTCTTCAAAAGTCTATTGTTGCTTTGTAGATTTTCGGAAGGCTTTCGACTCCGTCTCGAGAGATGCCTTGTTCCAGAGGCTGAGAGACACTGGCATCTCCCATACCTTACTGACTTCCATCATGCTCCTCTATGAGTCGGTTCTTGGTCGCCTCTGCACAATTCACGAGATGTCAGATTTCATCAAGATTACCATCGGAGTCAAACAAGGTTGCCCCTTGTCCCCCACATTGTTTGGGATTTATATTGATGAGCTAGAGGCCTTTCTCGACGAGCATATCCAAAACAATGACAGGTGTCTCCTCCACCATGTTCTGATATCTATCTTACTTTTCGTCGATGATGTGGTCCTCCTAGCCTCGTCTCCAACGGAATTACAAAGACAGTTCGATGCCCTAGCTATCTTCTAAGACCTTCAACAGTTTATAGTCAACCTAGGTAAAACCAAGCTTGTGATCTTCAACGGCTCGAAGAAGTTCGTAGACCTTCACTTCTTCTTCAGAGAGGAGGAGATCGAGATCACTAGCGCCTAGACGTACCTAGGGGTACGATTTTCAGGATCCCGTTTCAATTTGCGACCAGCCCTCCAACCTCAGATTGCCAAGGGTTATGGGTCTTTATCTCTTCAATAGAGACAGTGTTTCTGCCACCATTTTCAGGACATCTCATCCAAGATGTCCCTCATGGACTCCCTTATCCGACCCCCTGTTCTCTATGGTTCAAAGGTCTGGGAGCCTTCCTTACTAGACTCTGATTGGGCCTCAGTTGAGAGAGTCCAAACCCTTCTCCTATGACGCATCATTAGATGCAAGCAGACAGTTCCTCATCACATCATCCTAGCAGAGTTTGGGGCTTGGCCCTTCCAACTCAAGCCAATGTTCGGACTGGTCTCTTTTTTACACTGCATCTAGGGCTTAGCTGACTCGGTGAAGGGGCGAGACCGATACCTATACTTAGCGTATTGATCTTTAGAGACTATTTCCCTCTCTAGCCCATTGGCCCAAGCTCGAGGTTGGTTCACATGGGTTTCAAATCTTTTCGAGTTTGTGGGCATTCAAATTGACCGCCTCCCTCCAATTCGATATTCCTTGGATGCACCTAGCCATCTCCTACCGACCAGACAAGTGTTGAACAAGATTATCAGAGATGACATTTATAGGCAATTTAACCAGATCACTTGGGTTAACCCTCTCGGTGGGCTACGCCCAAAGATGGCCTTTTATGCTAAGCATTTCTTGGAGCTTAGGGATGGACTCATCGCTCGACCACAGTATACATTCTACCACTAGGTACATGCTCTTTGCATTCCTCTAGGCCAGTTCAGAGTGGGCTCTCATAGACTTTGGGTAGAGACAGACCACCAGATCGATCGAGCAGACAGACTCTATTAGTTATGCCAATTTCAGGAAGTTGAGACTGAGGAACACTTCATCTTCCGCAAACCCATTTATTATGAGATCAGGGGGCGATTTCACTTCTTATTCAGCAAAACTCGAACCCTCATGGGATTCTTCAAGTATCCGGATTAGCGATGCTTAGCCTTATATATACATGAGGCTTTTAGGCTCCGAGCCCATACTCTTCAGCCTCCTACGAGACCAGATCCTATTCGACAGATCACCTCCTTCTTCACGGTGCTACCCTTTGAAAGGGGCACTAAGAGACAAACCACCAGCGCAGCCCTAGACTCCAGATCAATGAGAATCCGTGAGACCTTCCCTCGTCCCATGAGATTTCAGTGACATGACCAAACCAGATCCCTTCCTAGAAGACAAAAGAGATCTCCCAAACCTCGTCGGTGCACTACGTCTACCAGTCAGTAGCGCGGCGAACGATCCAGACAACCTACTAGCTCCCCCTCATGACACCCTACTATACTCAACTTCCTTCAGTTGGCCTCAGATGGTAAGAGAGATGGGTCCACTCTAGGACAGACCTATTTCCTTTCTTCTTCTTCTTCTCGCTCCTCTTGTCCTTAGATCTTCACCTACGGTACATTTCATCATCAGAGCAGCTCTCCAAGCTCAAGGTCGAGGGTTCTTCATGCCTCAAAGTTGATCTCACTCTCTACCTTATTGCACTTTACTTTATACATTTTGCCTTTTATAGGAGACCTTTTGGTACTTCCACATTGTATTGACATCATTGTACTCAACAATCCCTTTGACCTAGTTTTGTGGTCATTAGTCGAACATTAATAAAATTATCTTATCTTATCTATCTTATCCTGACTAGACCTTAGAGGACATGACACTAAAGGAGGCATTCACTAGTGTGAAGCTAGAGGTGAGTCATTTCCATATCTTTGGTTGTCCAGTTTATATCCATGTACCGATAGAAAAGATGACTAAGTTGGAACCTTCTAGCAAGAAAGGTTTATTTGTAGGTTACAGTGAGACTTCAAAGGCCTACAGGGTCTATATTCCAAAACAAAGAAAGACAATAGTGAGCAAGGATGTAAAGTTTGAGGAAGACTTTGCATCCAGGAAGTCCCATGAACCTATTCCAGTGATAGAGGATGAGGAGTAGGAAGCTTCGAAGACTAAGCCAAGGTCACTAATGACTTTTAGAGCAGTACAACAACCTTCAGGTGAAGCAGAAGAGACAATAACCACTTTTGCTTCTATCAGGAGACCTCAGTGGTTCACTCAAACATTAAGGGATGCTCAGGAGTATGTTAAGGCTCCTAGGAGCACATTTACAGAGAGCAAACCTACAAAGAAGTTTCTAAACTAAATGGAATTGATTAACAACATCATAGATTATGAGCCTTCTAGCTTTTAGGAGGCAACAGACCAGCAAGTATGGTGGGATGCCATGGTGGAGGAGTACACCTCCATCATGAAGAATGATGTTTGGGACATAGTGCCAAGACCGGAGAGGAAGTCAGTAATGAGTTCCAAGTGGCTCTACAAGATCAAGCATGCAATAGATGGAAACATTGAGAGGTTCAAAGTGAGGTTCGTGGAAAGAGGGTTCTCCCTGAAAGAGGGAGTGGACTATTTGGTTCTCCCTGAAGACATTTGCTCCAGTCACCAGATACACTTCTATTAGAGAAGTTATGTCCTTAGTTTCATTTATAGGATGGACGATACATCAGATGTATGTGAAGACAACTTTCCTTAATGGGATCATTGAGGAAGAAGTTTACAGTATGTGAAGACAACTTTCCTTAATGGGATCATTGAGGAAGAAGTTTACACAGAGAAACCCCAAGGCTTTGAGCTAAATGAGAAGGAATCTCGTGTTTGCAGGCTTAAGAAAGCCTTGTATGAACTCAAGCAAGCACCGAGAGCATGGTATTCCAAGACAGATGGATATCTACA
Source organism: Picea abies (assembly GCA_900067695.1). Classification (NCBI taxonomy): domain Eukaryota; kingdom Viridiplantae; phylum Streptophyta; class Pinopsida; order Pinales; family Pinaceae; genus Picea; species Picea abies. Next base: position 3,191 of record CBVK0101307606.1, on the reverse strand, counting down.
GAGTATGGGGTTCACCAAAAGCAAAGTTGATCCTAACTTATATTATATATTTGTTGGGATTGATCTACTCATTTTGGTGTTGTAAGTAGATGACTTGTTTCTTACAAGTGCAGAGAAGCTCATGGTGCAGACATGGCAGCTAAGTTCGAGATGAAGGACATCGACACGATGAATCACTTCTTGGGTTTGGAGGTTTGGCAGAGACTAGGGGAGATTTTCCTTGGGCAAGGTAAGTAGGCAGTTGAGATCCTGAAGAGATTTCAAATGGAAGACTACAAACTTATGGCCACACCCATGATCACTAATCTAAAGAAGGTGACAGCTTCAAATTCAAAGTTTGTGAATCCCACATTGTACAAGCAACTGATAGGTTCCTTGATGTACTTGGTCAACACCAAACCAAATATATGTTTTGCAGTGAAAACCTTGAGCCAATTCATGGTGGAGTCAAGATAGGAGAATTGGGTGGCAACAAAACATGTACTTAGATATTTGAGGGGCACAGTGGAGTATGGTCTGGGATATCTTGAAAATTGTGAAGTGAAGATGCAAGGGTATTCAAGCATAGATTGGGCAAGTAGTGCAGCAGAGAAGAAGAGGACCTCAAGGTGTTGCTTTAGTTTGGGATCAACAATGATATCCTGGTTTCGTAGGAAGCAGACTTATGTGGCACTTGGCTCAGTAGAGGAAAAATACATGGCAGTTAGTACTGCTAGTGGTGAGGCCATTTATCTATACAAGTTACTTGCAGGATTATTTGATCAAGAGTTGGACCATGCAGTCATTTACTATGATAATCAAAGTTGTATCAAAATCCCTGAGAATCCAGCGTTTCATGATAAGTCCAAGCACATAGAGATCGAATATAACTTCATATGAGATAGGATTCAGAAGGGAGCAATGAAGCTCCAATATATTCCCACAAATCAACAAGTAGTTAATTTTATGACCAAGTCATTAGCAAAAGGAAAGGTTAAAGCATTCAGAGATATACTTGGATTGGTGCAAAATCCCTTCCTCGCTAAGAGAGAGTGTTGAGAAATGTAGCTCAAGCAGGAACTTCTTGCATAGGTTCAATGAGAATGTGTAGGAAGTGGTTCGAGACATTTCTTTGGTGACCACCTTGGAAAGGTTGTCAATTTTTTAAGGCATTTCATGCATTCAATTTCATATCTAAAAATTACTTCCAAGTGACCTCAAACAGTAAACTAGGGTTGTTATCACTGAATAATTTTACACTAAAATTATGACAAAAAATTATAGCGGAAACACAAAGATCAGAGAGAAATCATCCATGCACATGAGACACAAATTATGTTCAGTAAAAATTTTCAGATTGAGAATTTTTTAGAACAAAACCAGTCCTCTCGACAAATTACAAGTTCAACAAATTCCGAAAAACCCTTCCAACTTACAAATCTATTGTACCCTGCTGACATCACCCTATATGGCTGCTAACATCACTTGTTGTGCGGCCTGGCTAATCAATTGTACGGTCCGCGCGTGTCGTACAAACTATACAAATCACACATGTGGCTTGTTTTCTGTTGCTATACGATCTGCACATACCATATGGACTGTACAGCTCACACGTGCGGCCTCTTCCGTTGCTCCTCTCGTATGTGCAGCCTCTCTCTCTTGGCTGAAAAATCAGAAAAGAAAAACAAAAAACTCTAGGCCAGATTTGTCCAAGTGAAGAATTTTCTTTGTTGAAATTGTCACCCCAATCTCCTTGGCACAAGTGCTCACTCACTTATGCCAACTCCATAATGTCACAATGATATGTGTGGTGCCTCCTCACATTGTCTCTCATTTTATAGGAGACTAATGAGTGAGTTTAGGAACCCCTTCTAAACTCAACATTAAATTAGAATTGTTTATTCCTCCATGTGAGTCTGAAGCCCCAACATGTGGGTGTGAAGCCCCAACACAAGCCCCAGCTCCATGCAAGAGGGGTTTACACAAAATAAAAATGCAATGTGAGTGCCAACAAAGATTCCCACATGCCCGACACCAAGGCCAATGTGAGAATACTTGCCTGATGCTACAAAAACATCAACAAAGGTGAGCACTAATTCTATCTTGTAATTTCACTAGAAAATCAAAAATAAAAGTGAAAGTCTAATGTTTTGAAGTCAACTAGCCTTGGGAATTTAAATGAAATGTTCTAGAAGTAATAGAACATTAGTGACTTATAATAGGATTTAATGATTAATGTTAGCCGTACATCTCATGATTGAGATAGATGGCAGCTACGATTGAGGAGATTAGTTATCCTCTCTCAAAGCATAAATAGGACAAGATAAGAGAGATCTCGCACATGAGAAGAGAGCACAAGAGTTGGAAGAGGGTAGAGTGCATTCAAGGAGAAGAAGAGGAGCAGATTGCTAAAAAGACCACCAAGTACAGAAGGCAATAAAGTCCGTACCACTGCTGTAACAGTCCTTTCTTCATGCAGAGGTCATAAACCCTCACATCTGGCCATACACTGCTGCTTGAGGTGATTTTATTGACAGTACAGCTGCTGGTTCAAAGCACGCTGCAGAGATCACCTTGTAAGTTTTAATCAAAAGAATGAAAAGTTGATTTGAAGGAGAAATCCCTGTGTATGTGTTTTATTTCTTCCGCTGTTCATTTTTGAAGGAGAAATCCCTGTGTATGTGTTTTATTTCTTCCGCTGTTCATTTTTTCAGCTATTGTGTGACTGATGCAATGTTCAAAAAAATAATTTTCTGCTGTTAAATAAATCTGTTTTGAATTATTTAATGAGAGAACATTAGGATAGAAGTCAACTAGGTTGAAAAGTTTACATAAAAAGCCAGCTTAAGGGAGGAAAACTTCTCCATGAAACCTTGTTGATTATATTTCTTAAAATGATAAGAGTTAAAATGAGAGAGAGGAAACCACTATTTGTACCAAAAAATGATAGAAACCCTACTTAAAGTTTAAGTTACTAATAAAGTCATAAGGCCCTTATTACATAAAAGTGGCTTTATACTATGATACTACAAATGCCTAGGACAGAACATTATCACAAAATCACAAGCTTGTGTTGAATATAGTGCATGTACATACAACCTAATTCCTAATAAAGATGTTGTGGTTAGGTGCACAACATACAGTTTGTACATCGTGCTTCAAACTGAAGGAAGGCTTCATAAAACAGGACTAATAGATGGAAATTGCAGCTA
>CBVK0101307569.1:0-11429 GCA_900067695.1 Picea abies | reverse complement strand
TTACTCAGAGAACATGACTGGAATTATAATTCGTTCATGCAGGAGTTGGATCAGAGGAATCCAAATAATAATGGAATGTTGAAAATTAATATAAACATAATATGTGGTTGCAGGTATGCAAGGTACACAAGGAAGGACCCTTGGATGGAGTAAAGTCCATGAACATCCTAAGATAATGGAAGAATAATTCATGAGGTAGATATAAAGTCAAGAATAATTTAAAGGTGAAATGATTTCTAAAGAGAAAACAAAAAGTAACCAGGAAGAAGAAAATGGTTCTATGCATGGGTTTGAATACAGAGGAGATGGTGCCTGACAAGAATCCATCTTAAGAGACATAAAGCGATGAATGGAAACCAAGAGATTGTAGGTACCACTTGAAGCTATGATGGTAAGGTAAAAGAAGTACTTTCAGTTAACTCTATGCAGATAGAAAAGGAGGCATATGTGCATCCTTACAGTATGCTAGAGATTGGCTCTTCCGATCTCACCCATCTTAAGAGACATAAAGCGATGAATGGAAACCAAGAGATTGTAGGTACCACTTGAAGCTATGATGGTAAGGTAAAAGAAGTACTTTCAGTTAACTCTATGCAGATAGAAAAGGAGGCATATGTGCATCCTTACAGTATGCTAGAGATTGGATAGGCAAGTCAAGTTTGAGGCTAGTTGGAAAAGAGAAGAGAAGAGTGCAAGAAAACCTCAAGTACTAAAGTATTCAGTCAAGAAATGGTTGGAAGAGTTCGGTTCCGAAGAGTAACTAGATATTGAATATCCAAAGTCTATAAGACAGCATGTTTGGAATTATAATTCATCCAAATATGAGTTAGGATAGTGTGATCCAGGGAATAAATGAAAGTTGAAGATTAATATCAGTTGGGTATTGGTTGTAAATGCAAAGGCCGTCAAAAGTGATTTGGCTGGAAATGCAAAGGCCGCCAAAAGTGATTTGGCTGGAAATGCAAAGGCCGCCAAAAGTGATTTGGCTAGAAATGCAAAGGGAAGCCAAGGGTGATTGGCTAGAAAGTGCTCAGGACAAAAATAATCATGTATAGTGACTACAATGAGAGCACAAGAAGATTCAAGAATCCGGAAAGAATTAAAGACTTTTGGGGTCCACAAGGAAAATTTTTATAGGGAGAAAGAAATTGTTGCAATTTTTGTGGCAACAAGTGTGTTATGGCTTGTTGGGATAACTAAAGAAAAAATGCTTGCATGTTTGCAAAGTGTTGTTGATGATGTTGCTGCATATGGAAGGAAGCAACAAAAAGCTAAATTGTTGGTCATAAGTCTAATAATTAAAGCATGAAAGCTTCTATTGTCATCAGCTAATCAGGTAACATCAAATTTGTTTAATGACAACTATGCATGTAAGTATCCTCTTTTGAAATTTTGTTACATAATTGCCAAAGGTAAATTCATGTAAGAATTTTCCCCAATTGAATTTTTATGATACACAGGATAGTATTATTTGAATGTATTAACATGAATAAGATACCACTAGATGTGGTAAAGGCTAGAGGCATGTCATAGTTATCAAATATTTTTAGTTTTTGAATGCACACACTGACATAGTAGAATGTCATGTTAATTTGGTTATGGGGTAATAACCAAAGAAATAAAAGATAAGAACTTGTTATAGGAATGAATGCCAGTAAAGCTAGTCATGTATGAGACCGAGACATGGTTGGATATGGAAAAGTATGGATATGGAAAGGTTATGAACCACACAGGTACTAAAAGATTCCTACCTTTAAATAAAACTTGGACTGCAACCTTTTTGCTACATTAATGAACACCACAGAATTATATTTTTGGTGTAGTGTTCGGGTCGAAAAGGAAGGCATCCAATTAATTGGGAAAACCAATAGGAAGTGTGTGGGGAATGTGTCAGGACATTGGCCAGAATTCCAACTTATGGATGGTGAGATACATGATTGAGATAAAGAGCATTTTGTAATTCAACACAAGGTGCATTGAGAATTGCACTCATGCATAGTAAGTGATAGAATTGTATACTAGAATGCATTTGTTGAATGTGTTTTGTAAGTACATGCATATATATTATTGCATGGAAATAATTGTTACTAACAATTGTAGTGTTGTTAACTCATGAAGTTGAGGAAATTTAAGGATTTGTTAGATATTGCAACAAAAACGTTGCAAGTCAAGTAGTCGGGTAAGCATTGACTAAAAGAAAAAATTTATGTTCAAAAAAAAAAAAGTAATGAACTTACAGATATTAATTATGAACATGCATATGCATAGAATGATGAGTCAATCTATTTTATTAAATTGTTTGGTAATTATGATTGAATTGTTAGGTGCAGACAATTCTAAGATCATTACATATGGTTTTGTACATATGACAATTGAATTATGATGTACAGGAAATACTGGCAATTGTTGGCTATATGCAAGAGGAAGCATTGCAGGAAGAATGGTATGCAGTTTGGTTCTTGTGGAAAACCACAAGGAAGGTTGCACTCATAATATGGCAACAACCAAGAAGAATTATGAAATAGAATCTCATGTTTTGGGGAAAAGTTGAATTCCTTTTTTTAACTAAGTTTGAGTTCCTAAATGAATTATTTTATGTTCTCTCATGATAATTGCATGTGGGTGATGCAGATGAGATGATATTGATTAAAGTTGGAATGTTGACTACAAAGAGTAGCTCGGAGAAGATGTTGATTGGAGACAATGGATCTTACCCTATGGATCCCTGGTGGATCTGGGTGTGTGTACACTTCTCCTTGGATTGCCTTGGAGAAGGTTGGAGCCCTAGAGGGAGAAGTGTGGGGATTCGTTCCCCGATATGAGGCCTGGAGAGTACCTGGAGACTTATGAGGGTAGTTGGAACTCCTAGAGACACAGTGCTCTGAGACTTCATGTTTGGCCTGTGTTGGAGCCCTGGAAGAAAGGTGCATACTACCTTGGGTTGTACAAGAATGTGGGGATTGAGAGACTGTTGGTTGGAGTGTTGTTGAGGTTTGGTACCTTTTCCTACACCATGTTGATATGGATTGTGGACCATGGATATATTGGAAAGCCATTGCCCTGATGGAGTCGTAGCTCTTCTCAGGGGTGGAAGGTCTTCTCAATCAAAAGGTGTATGAGTAGAGTTTTTATGTTTGTGGAGTCATAGCCCCTGCTGAAAGTTTATCAACAGTGAGATCGAAGCCTGGGTGAAATGTCATGGATCTGCAGCTAGTCTGTGCTTTCAATGAGGTTTAATTGAAGCATGTAATAAGGAACCATGAGTTGAATTCTTTCCTGAAGCAGTTCTATGGAATAGAGCAATTGAATTTCAACTGCAGTATCAACACCAAAATTGGTGCTTGAAAGTAGAGCACCAGGTGGATAGCAGGCTTCCAATAGCTAAAGCTTCGAGCTTTTTGAAGAATTTTTGAATTGTATATGTATATACAAGTTGCATTAAGGACAGTGCAAAAACAAGGGAAGGGGATTGTAATATCCCCAGGTAGAACCCCAGTTGTAATTATGAATTGTAAACATGTTTGATAGGCTGGTGAGCCGAGTTATAATAAGCTAGAAGGATTATGTGCTTATTAGGCCTGAGAGCCTAGATGCTAAGGCCCTTAAGCCTAATTTTGTATATGTAAATACTCACATCATTAATATAATTACATCATTTTGTGTAGACCGACCACGAAGAAAGAGTTATCAAGGACTAAGCTCCACTAGGTAGGGAAAGGGAAGGGGCTAAGTGTCTAGGAATAGGGGCTAAGCTAGAGGGCTTACATCTAAAGGAATAATATTATATTGTTATTTCCTAGAGGCTAAGGTTTGACATAACCTATGTTGTCCCAAGTTCCTGGGGAAAGGGAACGAGTGTTAAGTGGATCTCATGCACCTTCAGGAAGACATGTGTCAACTTGGGCTCATGCAGTTTTTAGGTGGGAAAGTCAGCTCATTGGGGGTTCCCTCACGAATTATCGCGATGGTCACCACTCTAGAGGTCGACGACACTCTCCACGGGTGCATGCACTAAGACAGGGAGAACCTTGACACAACCATTCATTGCCTCCATTGTCGATCTCTGCAATTTCTTAAACCTGCACACCCATGTTATGAAGCTGACCATTTTTTCTGTGAAGCACAGCACGACTGTGTAGTGTCTAAGCCATATCGTGCCTTAGTCTTTATTGTTTCTACCCACGTTTCTTTGGACTGGTGTGGCATGTTGTCATTATCAAATCCCATACCCATGTTTGTTGCGGTGGTTACCTGTTGGACTTAGGAGATGGATAGAAGAGGCAGGTTGTCAGGCCTATGAGCAACTCTCTCCAGGTGATAGAGTGTGTTGAGGAATTGAGTTCTCTTGGAGGGAGTCACGTAGCAACTACAGTACTCTGAGACTTCTAGTCCAGCCTATTGTTGAAGCCCTGGAAGCGAGGTGCACAGTCGATGGACTTGTGATAGTGAAGGTGTACACTCTTGGGGTGGGACGGGTGTGTGGAGAATGAGGGTTTGTGGGCTGTGGGTGTAAGTGGCTCTTGGGATAAAATCCTTCTTATTGATCTGTGTGACTTTCTTGTTGTCCTTGTAAAACCTAGGAATCCCTTGCTCGATGGAGTTTAGTCACAGCTCGGGGGTGACCCACTGTTGAGTGTGATGAGCAATGTGGTCTAAGCCTGGGAGGTTCGTGGAAGGTATGCATGCAGTTGGTGGTCTTCTATTAAAAGATAAGTGCCACTTATGTGTTCATTTACATGTTGTGTAATTGTACATGTGATATAATTTATGAGTAATGTCTGGATATATTGTATATGTTGTATGTGTAGGCTTAATGTTATTTCTGCATTAATCTGTGTATTATTAGAATATGTCGTATGTATATGTTTATATATAGCTAGATGATAATTGTCATTTCTATGCTTATATGGATGTGTATGATGTTTCCGCAAGTTTCTATGTGAGGCATAGCCCAATAGATTAAGGTTGGGGCTATCACAGAATGGTATCATAGCATGAAAGTTTCTTTCAGTGCAATGGCCCAGCCTGTAGGTCTATGGTTGGGGACGTTACAGGTACCCATCGGTACCCTGTCAAATATGTAATAAAAGTATTAAAATCATAAGTAAATTTAGTAATGGAAATACAAATACTCACCCATAGGAATTTGTTCCTTACCTAATGGGAGGATCATCCATAGGTCCTACCTAAAGTTTGTTCCCACATACAGGAACTCTGGAATAATATGTTGCATTGCACACCATGACTAAAATAAATTAGGAGTGAAATATATCCCCATATCACACATATCCATGTAAGTCAATAACTCTCCCCATTGCCTCATGTAGGGCTCCTTCCGCTCTCTTGGGTGGATGTACACCTAAGAGTGTAGCAACATGACCCTCTCATAAAAAGACATCACATGATTGAGTCGAAGGCCAAATCCCCCTCCTAATGTGTTCATTAGTGCATCAGTTGAGAAACCATGGCATCTCTCATCAAAGAGGACCATGCATAAAAGCAACCCTGAATGACTTTCTCAATGACCAACATCTATCCAATCGATGATCATCTCAATGTTTAAATATCCATAGATCCTCACTATCATTGCACCCACCACTTAGGTGGCCAAGTCCTAGGTGGAGGAGATCATTATCGACCCCCACAATGCACCCTCATTGCCAATAAAATATTGGCCCGCTAACTATTCTATGGTCCTTGCACCCTACATACGAGGCCTCAACTCAACCATGCTTCCTCTAAAGGGGAGCCTAGTTAAGAAATAAAGGTCAACATTGACACTCAGTTCTAGGATCTGGCCTTACACCTCAAAGTGATGCTCATCAGGCCGCCACATATCAATCACATACCTCAAAAGCTTCTCATTAGAGCTAAGCAAGGGGTAGTCAAAGTAATTGAGAAAGTCGCAGTTGGATAGCTCAAGTCACACTACAAGGTTCCCCCCGACCTCTGCTCTCGAGATATTATAGTCCCACTCACACCAGTGAATTCACATAGCACTCCATTATGTCAGCACCTGCAAAACTAGAAAAACCAAAGTCCCAAGTTGATATGTGTAGTTTTGCAGTTCATCATTAAGTGTAGTTTGTTCAGTTATGTTAGATACAATTGTGCAGTTTGCATGGTTGTGTCATCTATAGTCACACAAGTTACTTGCATGACTATTGACTAAACAATTGAGTAGTTTGCACGAGTTTACACTTATTCCTTGCACAATTTGTGCAGTTGTTTAGTGATAAGTTGTGCAAGGCTTCCTCACAACTATTCTACAAACATGCACATATTTTGTGTGGTTGTCCACTTAAACACCTCAAAGTTTGGATGTTTGTTCAACGAATGACCACATAAATATCTCTCATGTTTGTTCATTGAACATGTATGTCATTTGTGTGGATATCCATGGAATAATTTCATAGGTGTTGTGCGGCTATTCCCTTGATACCCACACAAAATGTATGACCCACCTCAAAACAGTGTCATATGGGCCCCATGTCCCCTAAAACCTAGAAATTGAATGCACGAAATGAAAGGAGAGGTCATGGTCCCTTACCTGGCTCTTGCTGAGTGGAAATCCAATCATGAACGCGTGCATGACAAACTCAAGAATTCTTTGGGCTCCACACACGCTCACATCCAACTCTGTTAGGTACAAATGAGGTGGCCTTTTGGGCCCCACCACCTTTTATATGGCCCAATCACAAGGTTCCTAAATCCAGTGTGGGAGTTTAGAAGCTTTGTTTTGCATGCCACTTACGTCATTGGAATCACAACGTCACCACCTCCAAAAATGTATGCTATGTTCATTTTCACCAAAATTTCATCCAACGACCATTTTCCTTGCCAAATTTCAATAGATAGGCATGAAAGTTCAATATCTCGATTTTTAATGTTGTTTATACCATTAGATTTCTTACAATGAGAACTTTTACACTAGGTATTTGGTCTCATGTGTGCATGAATTTTCTAAGAGGCCCCTTTTTGTCTCTTTACTACACATAGTAGGGCCCATCACCCCATTCCTTTAGGTATATACTTCTTAAAACTGGCATGTCGATATTCCCTTTGAGGTCATTGCATTTCCCAGTATCGATCCCTATGAATATGCCTTTAGGGTTCTTCTTCAGCTTTGCATACAACTTTGCCTAGTTTCACATGCATTCAGATGTTGTTGGCCAGTAGCACTTTATCCTCATGGGTTGCCTTGGTTTTAGCACCCTTTTCATTAAAAACATTGGTGTTTGTTTTTCCATATATTGGGAGTCTGGATAGTCTCCACCTTAGAGAATGAGCTCGATACCTCTTTCTCCTCATCATGTTGACCCTTCCCCTCAAACTCCCAACAATTCATATTTTCAAGGTTGGTTATGTTGAATGCTTTACCGCATTTTCATTGGCTTCTCATCTCTTGCAATATCGACATACCATATACATTCCAACTCATCATTCATTCCTCCCCCAAAGAGGGCCCATCCAAGGGGCAACCTCCCTATTTACTTTCACTACTCTCACTAGACATGATCGAGCTATTTGATCACACAACTTGGGCACATGTCTCCTTGTTTGTAAATTATCCAAATTTTCCATTCTTTCATTTATTGGTAATTTCAAAAAGCACACTCTTTATGAGGGAAGCACCAAAACTCATACCATCACATCCTCAATGGAATCTCTATCAAACCCAGTGGCAGTCAAGGTCACCCTTGGTCGGAGCATTTACATTGACTCACCCATGCTTGCAATGATTTTAGTTTCTTACAGCACTTTAGGTATCCCAATATCCATCAATATGATCCCCAGAGTTGCCATCATCAACTATCTATGGATCTACATCCACTTATACTCATATCTAGCTTAACATCCCCTTAGTTCAATTAATTGCCCCTCCCCCCCCCCAACAACAAATCACCTATGTCTAGTTGGTTTTTGAATATCACCATTACCATCCAATACTTATGCTCCACTAAAGGGAAGTCTTGAATCTCATCCTCATTGACCACCTCGTCCAAAGTTATCAAAATCATCCCCCATTACAATTTGGTACCTTGTTTATCTTAAGTTGATTTAAAGGGACCCTTATCCTTTGGAGTCGTGTCTTCATTCGTGTGGACATTGTTGACGCATAAAAACGCAATGATGAATACTACTCACAAATGATTTCCAAGCTCTATTATTTATTTATAATAATAATAATAAACTAGTAGGTGGGATCCCCTTGTAGACTAATGGCGCCATGATGGATATGTTGCACTTATATATTTTGTTTGTTGTTATGATGATGCCAGCATAGTCTTCTACAGTTTTATCATTCAATTCATGGTTTTAATTGTTATGACGACATAAGATGGTTAGTTGATTGTTGCATGGCTAGATCGTTTTGATGGTCACTCGCAAATTATGGTTGTCTATGGATAAAAGGATTATTACAGGTTATGTTTTGGATGTTGCAATTAAACATGGATTAATTGTTTTACATATGACTTTATACAAGGGGATGATATGGGAGCTCTTCTAAACAAAAGGACTATACACAAGCCCAAACGTTATGTTCTATTGTGACAAAGGGAGGGTGCATAAACCCTTGTTGCTAGAATTATGCACTTTTTAATATGATAGATGTTGAAGCACATAGGGTAACGTATGGTGCATTGTTGTTGTTGTTTTTTTAAGGTTTTGACATTACTTTAGCTAGAAAACTATGCAATGGGATATAGCAATGGAATATATGGTTGATTTAATGGTTAGCGTATGGTGAGTTGGTTGGCTTTTATGTTGAATTGAATAAGTTTGAGGAAGGAAGCGACGTGCATTTACTGCACGTCACTCAAACAACCCTCGAGGCTCGTCACCCTAGCCATAATTGCATTTGTTTTTTTGGCTCTGGTGGTTGTTGATGCTCCACGATTTTTGGTTGTAAAGGAGGATATAGTCTAACTGTCTTGATTTCTGAGCCTGGACCATTCACCTATCCGAGCCATTCTTTCGGCACTAAACAAAGTGCAACCTAGAGAGAATGAGTCTGCCCTAGGGAATACCTGTCCCTGATTGTTGAACATGGACCATTCACCTATCTGGGCCATTCCTTTGACACTAAACAAAGTGCAACCTGGAGAGAATGAATCTTCCCTAGGGAATGGCTATCCAAACCATTTACTAAGGAAATCATTGTCCTGCACCAACCTCCAAAATAGAGCATTCTTTGAAACTGCTCACAATTGTGAGCTTCGAAAGAATGATTGTCCGGCGAGGCAGACCAATCTTATTGACCACTACTGAGAGTGATCGTCAAGAAGAGAGACTGTCCTAGACCATTCCCCCACACTGACCACAAGGGGAATCAATGTCTATGGTACATCAACAATCCATTGAACCATTTTCGTTACGAAAATTACCGTTCAACCTGGACCATTTTTTGAAGTGGAAAATGCCTGTCCGTCAGAAATCTCAAACCACTTTCCAAACTAGAAAAGAACTGCCCATCCTAGACCATTTTTTGAACTAAAAAATGATTGTCCATAAATCAATAACACATCAGTGCTCTCTCCCAACCTAGGATTCATCTCTTCCCTTTTCAATAAGGAAGTCGTCTCCACGAGCTCCAGTTGTTTCTTGAGTACACAAACTCTTTCATCTTGGACAAAGGCTTTACCAAAATATATGCTTGTCTTCTTATCTGTGGAGATATATATTGGAGAACCACTTATCTTTTTTGGACTTCATCAAGGAGAATGTAATGCTTGATCTCAATGTACTTCGGTCTTTCTGGAACATTGGTTTTCTCTGAAGGCTTCATATAACTCTAATCATTACAGTATATCATAGTTGAATTCATCTCTTTCATTTCCTGCTAGCTCATAACATCGTGGCAAGGCTCAGACTCGAACATATCAATGTGGCACTTCTTTTGTCATCATGAGAGTTTGTCATGGATTTGAAATCCATCATCCTAGACTTCTGAGTAACCATTCTGAGTTTTATCATGGAAGGTTTTCACCACGCTTCTGCTATGCATGAGAGGCTTTCAACCAAGTTGTTTGAAGCCATACAAAATCTTATTTTGTCTGCATACAAGGGTTTCTTTTTGGTATACCTCAAAGCCTTGAGGTTGCTCTACATATGCTCTTTGTTCAATTATTCTGGAGAACGGTCTTTGCATTCATCTGATGTAAACTCCAACCCATGGATATTGTGGATGATATAATGGCTCATGTAGAGGTATGTCTAGTTTACTGGAACAAACAATCATCATAGTCTTCTCCCTCCATCTGGGAGACCCTCTAGTTATGGATATCGCAATGCTTACATTCATAAGTCTTCCATACATTGTTCTTCATCAGTTCCTCTGCTTGGTTGCTTTTAGTGATTTTAGATCATGCTGGTAGTCTTGTGATTCTTGATACAATGATTAGTTGTTCTGGCTTTTCCTTCTCTCTTGGAATCTTCATGTTCTTCCTCGTGTTTTTATTTAGCTCTTGGGTCCATGGAGTTTTCTATAGATTCCATGCCTTGAAGATTCCAACTTATTTCTTTCATCATAGGATCATGGATGTGGATGGAAAACCGGGGATACTTTAAGGCTTCTTTTCGAAGAAGACTTCTTCTAAAGTCAAACTGAACACGTGTTGCTTTTAATGGTTGCTACCATTGATGGGAACATGGATAGATACTTCATCATCTTCAATGGGTCATATTATTTAGGATTAGCTCCCTCCTAATCTTTGCTTCATGCATAAATGCATGTTCTTCTTTTGGAATTTTGTAATCAACTCCCTCCAACTAAGAGAGCCATGCTTTTGTCTGCATCCTTATTGCCTTCTGCAAAGTGCCATAATTCCTCTTCCAATTTCCTCTTGATTGCTAACTTCTTTCTGTCTTTACTTATTCTAGGTTTCTTCAAGATTGATTCTGATTTCATCTTATATTGCAGTTGTACTTCATCCTTTCATGTGTATTGCATGACTTGTAGTTATTGTGATAGTAGTCCTTATCTTGTTGTTCTTCCATAGGTATCGTTTCTCTTTGAACATATTATCTTCTAAGAAATATATATGCAAGATATGTATAGAAAACATGGTAAGTACAAGAACTATGAAGAGTATTGTTACCTTGTCTTAGAAGAAGAAGTTTGTTTTGTCCTGCTTTGCTTTCTTTGAGGGTTCCCTTTCTTCGACAATTGATGCTTCGTGTGTTTCCTTCCTTTTCTTTAACTTAGGACAATGATTCTTGTAGTGACCATATTTTCGACAGTTGAAGCATTGTATTTCTAACATATCTTTCTTTTGATTTGGCTTCTTCCTTGAGCCAAACTTCCTTTTGTTCATGACTTTCTTGAATCTTGTTGTGAAGGCTTGATCATCATATTTCTTTTGAGGTTTCTCTTTTGCACTAATCCTTGATTCTTCTTGTGCACAGCAAGTCCAAAGTTCTTCAAA
>CBVK0101307563.1:0-21008 GCA_900067695.1 Picea abies | reverse complement strand
AGATTTATTCACAACTCTCTCATTTAGTCATGTCTACAGGGAACAAAACATTGAAGCTGATAGACTCTCAAAAGAGGGATTGTTTTTGGAACCTGGGAAATGGATCGAAGAAGTGGAGGTGGGTAACTCCACTATCTTCGAACATGCACCTTTCTTATAGATTTGTTTGAAGTTGTGCTACTCTTAGATGTTTGGATCTTTGTAGGGACGAGTTTCACCTATATGATACTCTGTCTAGATGATGTAGGCTACAATATTTTGATTTTGATGGGGAAGATTGTTTTACAGGACTTTTTTTGAAGAAAACTTTGAGCAACATGATACTATTAGACACTCTCCTAAACATATAATTTTTATGTAAGACAAACTATGAGATACATGATAGTATCAGTATGTAGAAAGAATGCATGAAAGTTGGTATAAGAAAATGTCACATTTTAAGGGCTTAAGATGTTTGAGAAAGAAATGGACTCTATGATTAGAGCTACATCAAATGCTTGATGAGCATGTGAGGAATGCAATTTTACTTTTGACATAAAAAAAAAAATTATGATTTATTTTCCGAAAAATATGTGTCTTTCTTTTTATGTTCATTTTGAATTTAATTTTTTAGTGATTTTTTTATTAATTTGAATTTTTAAATATTTGTTTGAATGCATTTTAACTTTTCTTTCTTTTTCTTTTCTTTAAAAATAAAAGGAGGTTGTACGGAATTATTTTAATTTTTTTCTTTCATTTTTTAAAGTTGTGTAATATTTATTGTTTTTTTAATTAGAATGTATCTTTTTTTAATTTTTACTTTGAAAAAAATTCCTTTTTTGTCATTTTATTTTTATTTATTTATTATTTTTTAATGATTTTGATTGCAATAATACTTAACTTTTAAGTTATAGTTTTTAAAATGTTACAATTTTAAGCCGTAATTTTTTTTAACCATAATATCGTGTGTAGTTAATACCGACGGCTCACAAGCTAGTACTAGAAAGAGCTTGTGACTTGGCAAGGGTCGAGACATCCGAAAATACTTCCATATGGGGGTCCCACATTAAGAGGATGTCTATCCTTCAAGCCTCATCATAGTAGTCCAATATTAATGATCCATATTATTTTGAGAACGACATGAAGGTGGAAATATAATAGAGATATAACAAGGAAATACATAGAGATATTGCAAGGAACACAGTAATACAGTAAAAGTCAAATTCTATTAATGATTGTCTGGAATACAAAAGACTGTAAAATGTATAGCACACAAGCTAGCTAGAATGGTGGTTTCTTATCTTTGAAGAGAGATGTGTCGGCTATGCTCATTCACAAGAAGTTGATTACAGTGAGGCTCCAAAGGCCTTTTTAACATAAACCATAAATGAGAAAACCCTAAACATCCAAAACCCTAACCCCGAAAAATGAAACGCCAAAAGGTTTGTGGGCCCTGATGGGGGTAGTTGATACGTCAACTTCCCAAAGGTGCAACTTTTGCATACGATCTCTGTTTGGGGCGCTCGATACCTCGACGGAAAGGTCTAGTTAAGGAGTACACATTTTGAATAGCCCAACACATCCTAACAAAAATTATAGATTATTTCGACGCTGCCAAGTCAAAAAATGTCATTTAGGGCCTCAAAATGACCCCAGAAGTTTGGGATCTTAAAAACAGTAAAAAAATTGCCAAGATGGAAACTGTAATTTGAGCCAGTGGAATAGGTGGGTTGCCAATAATTTCCACCTGGATTAGTCCTCCCCCTTAAGAAACAATGGTCTCCATTGTGTCAAGCTCCTCCATCAGATGGAGGAACTTCTGTTGAATCTAACCTGATGAAGAAATTGCCCTACTTTGACAAATCGATACAATTGGATATTCTGTTGGCGGGTGCCCTTCATCTTGGTGTCCATAATCCGATCAGTTGTCACTTGTTCAATGTAGTCAATATTGAGTGTTGTAGGGGCCAAGTGCTCGATCACATCCAAAATGTCCAAGGGAGGTGGAAAATATGGTCGAAGCAGTTCCACATTAAATACTGGGTGCAAGCCAAGGAAAGGAGGAATACTTAATTGAAAAGCATTCTCACCCACAACCTTGGTGATGGTGTAAGTTCCATATCAGAGTGGGTGTAGCTTCTAATGGGGTCCTATGAGCCACTCTTTCTTCTCCCACCTAAAATTTGTGTGGTACTCGATGTTGATCTTGGAACTCCTTGTACATGGCATTAACTTTCTGCAAAATAGCATAAACTTGTTGTTGGATGTGTTGGATTTTCTCAACCAATTTGGTTGCTCGATCAACCTCAGCCTAAGCATGGGAGGACTCTTCCTGTGCAGCCACAATGGGGGCCAATGTTTAGAACCCCAAGCACACCTGAAAAGGGTTGTGGCCGATAGAGCTATGGAGGGCTCTATTGTAGCTATGTTGAACACAAGGAAGGCTTTCATCCCATTTGTGTGGATGTTTGGAATTGTACATCCTCGGGATATGGATAATCATCATGTTGACTACCTATGTTTTTCCATAAGTCCGTGGGTGGAAGGAAGTAAATTTGGTCAGCTTGGTGTCCATCATCGACCATAGGTTGGACCAAAAATTGCTCAGGAACCTACTATCTCGATTTGAGATAATGGTTCGTAGGAGCCCAAAATGACCCCAAACATGTTCAAAGAAGAGCTTGGTGGTGACCTCAGATGTGATGCTCTTTTTGAAGGGTGCCAAAACTACCATCTTATAAAATCAATCAACAACCATGAAGACACAGTCGTTCCCATGCTTGGTTGAAGGAAAGCTAGACATGTAATCCATGGAGATGGACTCCCAAGGCCTATATGGAGTAGGCAGTACTGCCATTGTTTTGTCTACACCAAAATGTATCTTAGAAATGCCTATTTGGTGTTTATGGAGGGGTAGTACTGCCATTGTTTTGTCTACACCAAAATATCACGTTGCCCGACTGTAGTGATCTTCCCATATCATCTTTGCATGCTCGCTTAAAGGAAAACATAGATGGCTAAGATGGCATAGCAATCCATCCTAGAGATGAAATTCCATAATTGTTTAACCTACGCCTAATGTTTGATAGGAAGCAACAAATTCAGATTCATTATTGTATAATTGTGGCAACTCAGACGTCACATGCCAACAAGATTTAAGAACGGTGGTTAGTGCCACAACCGAAGGTCAACTAAGACAATCTGCGACATGGTTGGTGCCGCCCTTCTTGTACTTGATGTTCTAGTGGAATTGTTGCAGGCACATGGACCACTTCTAATGGTGGTCATTATATAACTTTCCTTCTGTCTGCATGAATTGCAGAGGCATGTGATCAGTGTGGATGATTGTTTCCTTCTCCAGAATGTAATGCTAACACTATCAACATATCTGCATAATGAAGTACATCTATTTGTCGTAGGTGGGGTATTTGTGAATAACATCATATAGTGTTTCATTGTTATAGGCTATCATATGCCCATGTTGAGTGAGGGTTGCACCAATAGCGTAGTCTTAAGCATATGTCTCAATATCAAATAGTTGTTGGAGGTTTGGCATAATAAGCATCGGTGCTAAGCAGAGGCAGAATTTTGAATCATCGAATGATTTATATTGAGATACAGTCCACACAAACTTGTCCTTCACTCCACCCTTGGTCACTTGGCTTAGAGATCAAGCAATATCAGAGAACCCCAACACAAAACTACGATAGAATTTGATGAGGCCCATGATGTTGCAGAGCTCGGTCATTGTCTTTAGGGCCGACCAATCCCGAATGACTTGGATCTTGGTTGGATCCACATGCACACCCTGCTCATCCATGATATATCCCAAATATTGGATTCTCTGCATGTCGAAGGAACACTTCTCCAAGTTGGCATATAACTTTTGTTGTCGTAGGGTGCCCAAGACCAATTGAATATGCTTCAAATGTTTCTCCCAATTTTTGCTAAAGATGAGGATGTCATCCATGTATACGACCATAAAGGAGTTTGTGAATGGCCGCAATATGTCATCCATCATTCGCATGAATGTGGTTGGGGAATTATTCAAGCGGAAAGGCATGACCAACCACTCTACGAGACCTTATTTAGACTTGAAGGTTCTCTTCCATACATCAGTTTGTTGAAACAACACCTAGTGGTAGCCTGAATTTAGATCAATCTTATTGAAAAACTGGGCTCCCTTGAGCTGGTCGAGAAGATCGTCAATTAGGGGAATTGGGTATCGGTTCTTCATTGTGATCTTGTTTAGGGCTATGTAATCAATACAAAGTCGCCATGTCTCATCCTTCTTCTGTACTAGAACAATTGGGCTCCCGCAAGGTGAGGAGCTTGGTCTAATGTGGCCCTTCAAAATTAGTTCCTGGTTCTGGCATTTGATTTCTTCATTCTCCATAATATAACGCTTGTATACAGGCAAAGGCACCCCAATAGGCGAGGCGAATATGTCTTTGTGGTCTTCTATTATCTTGTCCACCTACTACTTTTGTGTAGAGAGACCTTATGCAGAGGTTTTGGCGGTTGTAGTGACCTTTTGTTCACCTTCTGACCAGACCATAAAGAGGAAAAATCTCCAGGTCTGAGAAACCACCTTTTGACACTGCTTCGCGAAGATCAAAGAGATCACATTAGTTGGGATTGCCTCCGATACCCTGTAGAGTTGACCTCCCAAAGTAATAATGACACTAAGGGGCCTAGATTCATAAACAACACGATGCTTCCATATATATGGTTTCCCTAAAAAAACATCACAAACTTTAAGGGGGGAAACATCACACAATACCTCATCTTTGAAGGGTTTGATGTCGTATTGTAAGCAACTTCGTTGGCTGACATGAATATCTCGTCTCTGGTTGAGCCAACTGATGGTGTATGGATGAGGATGCGACATCGTTGTTAGGTTCAACCTCTTGATAACCTCTGCTAATATTATGTTCTTCTAGCTACTGTTGTCAACAATGAAATGGATGGGGGTCCCCTTCACCCGCATATGTGAGTGGAAGAGGCGTTCCACTTCTTCAAGCTCCTCTAGTTCCTTTGGTTGGACTTTTGTGGTAATGATGATGACACTGGGTTCTGCGTCAATGATTCGTTTTCCCTTATTCGGTTCCAAATCAGAGTCTGAGTCGACATCTAACTCAAAGGCTTTGAGGCTTTCGTCTCAGTCAACAATGATTGTTTTGGAGTAACATTCATCAATGTTGTACCAAGGGATTTTGTGGAACTCACACCACTTTCCACTGTCCTCCGTCAACTTTGCATTACCCTTGTTTGGTTGTGGTTGGATTGGTTGTCCTGGAGCTGACCATCCTTGTTCTTTCCTTTGCTTTGGGAGTTAGGGCCACTTTTATTGTGCTTTTGCTGCTATGGGTTTGCAAAGTTGAAATTCTGCTTATTCTTTTGCTTGAACTTATGCTCAATCTTGACAATATATCAATAAGTGACTCCTAGTGAGGAGATGTCTAGGAACTCCATATCTGTTTGGATGTACCTATGCAGGTCACTACGGTACTTCAGGACCAAGTGTCGTTCATAATATTTAATACCCAACTTTATGAGCAAGGCATGGAAGATGTTGGTGTACTCTGGCACTATCTGGTCTCTCCCCTGACGCAGAGTTGTCCATCTCATGTATTGGTCATCATAATTTCCAACAAGGTAGTATTGCTCCTTAAGGGCATCAACAAAAGTCGCCCAAGTGGGTTCTGACTCAAAAATTGTAGACTCATCTACGTCAAGTTGCTCATAGTAAGTTTCCCACCAATCTTTGACATGGGGAAGAGCTTTAAGGAGCACGAAGGTGATCTTTTCATTGTTGGAAATTTTTTGGACAAAGAAATAACCCTCTAGCAGACCTAACCATTTTTTAAAAGCGTTGACGTCTATTTGGCCTTCAAATAAAGGAATATCAAAGTTAACTCATACCTTGAAGGGTGTTGCACCTCCAAAGTGACTGTTGGTTGAAGGTGTCACTGTCGCTGTTGGTAGTCGCCGAAGGATCTGGGAAAAATTATCCATCATATCATTCCTTTGTTGTGCAAGGGTTTCCCAGAGCAATAGTTTGATATGATCTCCCACTCCATCGTCTCTCTTTTCTTCCAATATGGGAGGCTACTTGGGCTAGTGAGAGCAGTTGTCCTGAAGAGAAACTAATTCGAGACCCAACTCTCTATACCCTGAGCTCGTCGAGGACATGCACTAAGACAAGACAAGGGAAAGACTACTATGAAACCACTGATCTGGATTATATTGAGAACGATATGAAGGAAAAGATATATCAAGGAAACACACAAATATATTGCAAGAAACACAATAATACAATTAAACCCATATTCTATTAATGGCTATCTGAAATACAAAAGACTGTAAAATGCAAAGCACATAAGCTAGCTAGCTAGAATGGTGGTAGCTTATCTATGAAGATAAAGATGTGACGACTACGCTTGTTTGCAAGAAGTTGGTCACCAAGAGGCCAAAAAGGCCTTTTAACATAAAGCATCAATGAGAAAACCCGAAACATCCAAAACCCTAACCCCAAAAGTTGAAACGCCAAAAGTTTTGTGGGCCCCAATGTGGTTAGTTGATACGTCAACTTACCATGGCACAACTTTTGCATATGATCTCCTTTTGGGGTGCTCGGTACCCCGTAAAAAATGTGTAACCGAGGAGTACACATTTTGTTCAGCCTAACATATGCCTTTGACTACATGTTAGTCGTTGTCGAGAAAAAAAAAACGACATTTAGGGCCTCAAAACGACCTCGAAAGTTTGGGACTTGAAAAACCGTAGAAAAAACTATTAAGATGTGGAATCATTTTGAATTAGTGGAACAAGTGGGTGGCCACCAATATCCACCTGGATCAGTGACGTGGAACCATTATGAATTAGTGGAACAAGTGGGTGGCCAGTAGTATCCACCTAGATCACTTGGACTAAGGGTCGGTACTAATATTCAACTTCTTTACCTTAAGGGGTTCCTGATATTTCTTGTTATCACTAATGTTCACTTGCTCCCTAGCAAAAGTTGTCCTATTGTTTCCTTGAAGGCGAGGTAGCACAATTCCCCCAGATTGTCCTTGTTATCATCTTCTTGCCTAATTTTATGTTTGCATAGTACTTCATTCCAAATAGAATCCTTATGATCCATAACTAAAGATTGGCTTTGAGGGTACACATAAGGAGATGATCATCCTAGAGTGACATTCCAAAAACAAATATTTATTAATACTCCCAAGTGCAACAATGATCTTAGGAGTCCTACCAGTACAACTAAAGGTGGTGCAAAAGCACCGGGGCAATACTTCCCAATAATTAGTCTAACACCTCACTTCCTCTTATAGATAACTAGTTATAGGTTATGGTCCCACGATATAAATATATATGTGAACCCAAAGTCTTTTGGGGGCATCCTTCTCTTGTCCACTTCTTGATAGAATCATCCACATGGATATCAAGTTTCGTCTTTCCTTGGTATATTGTTATGAAATCTTTTGTGATGCATCACCACACTCACGTGTCACATGAACTTCAAATTCAAGTGGAGGTGAGAACCTATACTTTATAGCAAGTTATATGTCTTTCCAATCGTGCAAGCTCTCTCTTTGGGTGGCACACCGCTAATTTGGAGTAATTTTAAAGCAACTTCTAAAGCTAGAACTAGCTTGTCTTCTTTTACCTTATATTCTAGTAAGTCCACAAAGTATTCTACATCTCCTATTCCATCATATACAGGAAGATGTCTCAATTATGTGCCAATCCATCTAAATGTTATTGCATTGGTGCAATGTCTAGATGACAACTCATGGTTGCATTTTTTCGAGTTTTGAAGTGCTTCATTGCAACTAGAATTAAAGGAGCATCTTGGAGATGAGTGTTTGATGGGAATTCTGAGTAGGGGAAACATTGAGATGGCTAGAAATGCAAAACTTCAAAAAGTCCTAGTTGTCAAGCTTTGATTTTA
Source organism: Picea abies (assembly GCA_900067695.1). NCBI lineage: Eukaryota > Viridiplantae > Streptophyta > Pinopsida > Pinales > Pinaceae > Picea > Picea abies. The sequence continues at coordinate 13,069 of CBVK0101307563.1, read as the reverse complement.
CTTGATCTGTACATAGTCAGACAATAGTGTGAATACCAACACTCAATAAAGGAAGAATGCAAACACAAAGGAGGTCTATACAGTTATACATGCCATGCACACACAATTATACATACCACACACACTATATTCTATTAGATATTAAAGTACAAAATTGGTGGAAAGTGATCCTCTTTGAGAAAGTCTCCCAGGGTTATAGATCAAATGAAAGTGAGCTGCATGATCCAGTTTGACCAAGTTGCATTTGAGCTATTTAAAATGAGATAGGTGCAATAAAAAATACAAAATAATATAATACAAATATAATACATATTTGAACTAAGTCCATCATGAATAAAATGATATATCAATTGGTATTAGAGCCTTATGTTTAAGGCATTTTTAGAACTTCATGATTCCATCCTCCTTTGGATCTTTTCTTGCCCAAAATACTCCAAGTTCTATCTAAGCAGTCCATTGATTTGCAAGCATGTTGACACCCATCATCATGTTTCAAGGCCATCAACTCACATGTAGCTCATCATTGCTTAAGCTACCCTCTTAATTTTTTTGCAATTTCTTGCTTTTTTGGCTAAAGTTGTGGTTTGTTCGTTCTTTATCATTGGAATTGCAAGTGCGATGCACTTGTACCATTGAGTTTCTACTCCCCCCTCCCCCTGCTTGTTAGGATGGTTTTTTGCCCATATTATTGGCATTGTAGTTATATTGCTGGGTTGTTGATCAGACTTGCAAAGTTACTTCCAAAACTTAAGTAAGACTGGACCTTATCTAAATCTCTTTGAAGGGAGGGAATAAAGACCTTGAGTGGACTTTATGTAGAGCTCTTCGTGAGGGAATAAATAAAGGGCCTTTTAGGACCTTACTTCCTCAAGCTCATGTAAGACCTCAAATTATAAGATTGAATCAAATTAAGAGATCATTGGATATAAAATTAATACCCTCAACGTTTTATAATATTGTTTTGAACCTTGGAACAATATTTATTACTTATTATTATTGTATATGGACCTAATGGTTAAGAACATGTGTTTTCTCTTAAGAGGTCACACGTTCAAATCCTTAAAAATAGATTATTATTATTATAATTAACTAACCACTAAACCATTTCTTAACCAATTATATATATTATATTATATATAGCATCGTTAATAAAAAAAGTCAAAGTTTAAAAGTGGCATGAGCCGTAACCATATAACCATAACAAGAAACCAAGAATATTAGTATTAAAGTAAAGAAAAAAAAATGTTATTACATCAAATAAAAAGAGAGTAATGAAGAGAAGGTGCCCCTTCACCAGCTTACTTTGGACCCACATCTCTTCTGCTCTTAATATTTCCACAGTTTGGGAAGGTAATGATGTCACAGCTTGCTTTCAAATCTGGATCCAGCATAACAGAGCTCACACACTGCTTCCTTCACACCTCTGCTGGCTCATTTGGCTGTCCAGAAATTCGGTGATTTTCAATGACAAGAAGCCATCCTTCCATTTTATTGCTTCACACATTCTGGTAGAGGCAGTCAATCAAGGCATCTCTTTAAAATCAAAGCCTCCGGTTCGACATCCTTTTCAAGTTCCTGATGATAGGGTGGTGGCCTGGTTTGATGGGGCCTCTCAACTTGATGGTTCTTCGACATCCTTTTCTAGTTCCTGATGATAGGGTGGTGGCCTGGTTTGATGGGGCCTCACAACTTGATGGTTCTATTTGTGGAGCAGGGGGATTAATAGCTCTTAGCACTCACACTATTATTCGCTGGACGTTAAATGGAGGTCAAGGTTCCAATACCAAGGCGGAACTCATAGCTGCCTGGGCATCTCTTCTTCTGGCCAGCCGTCATTCCGACTCCTTGCTCCTTCTAGGTGACTCAAAGCTCATAATAGATTGGCTGAATGGTATGTCAGACTTCCATGTAGCATCACTCCTTTGCTGGAAAGACAGGACCAAGATAGCTACCTCTCTTTTCAGCAAGCTCACTTTCCATCATATTTTTCGAGAAGAGAACTCCGAGGCAGACATCCTCTCGAAACAAGCTTTGCTTCTCCCTATGAACCATATCAGATTTTCCTATTGGGAGGACGGAAACGAAGGTCCAATCTACAAGATCAAGATCTGACTGGGTTTTTCTCCTTGTTGTTTTGATGACTTGTATTCACTGTAACAGCCATGCAGACTTGATGATTATTGCTTTGATAGTGAGGACAGGGTGATTGGACAGGGTATCTATTCTCATTGCATCGACCTCCTGGTAGAGTGTTTGCCGCTGAATGAGATGTCGAATTGTAAATTTTTATATCCTTATGGAATATAAAGTGCATTTTTTCTCGTGGAAAAAAAAAAGAATGTTATTACATCAAACTAACACTAAACGATAGTAAGCACGAGTAATTAATTAAAACTGTTTTGTTTCATGGTTAAATAGTGTTTTTTTTTTCGAACAGTCCGCGCTTGTCTATTGGTTGCTTTTGTTGTTGAGATATATTCGGAGAAATGATTTGGAGGGAGATGAAGTCATAAATAAAGAACACTGAGATTAAGAGTCCGGACATGTATATATAGAATGGATGGCATTCAGTCGGTGTGATTATCCCAGAAAACTGCAGGCCTTCGCCATTTTGAAAGTGGGTGCGAAGCAGCCGTTGCAGGGGACAAATTCAACTCATCCAACGCCGGCCACTTTAAACGCCCGTTCCAACATTTCTTATCTCCACAGCACTGCCTGCCACTTGGATTCAGTGGATGCTTGGGGTTCGCTTTCGTGATCAGCTCCGTCTGCTTTCGCCATGAGGTCTGGAATCCTTATCTCCATTTTTCTTCCAAGTATTAATACTTCCAGTCCGCTGCATTTTTTTTCTCTTTACTGCATCGTTTAAAATTCTTTTATAACACAGACTGATGATACAGAGAGCTTAAAATGCCATGGAAATTTCTAATAGGGCAAATGCTCCACATATTCTGTGACACGGGGGATATTTTCACCCATTTTCCACTGGATTCTTTTGATTTTGAGCTGGCCGAGCTGAGGGCTCAAACCACTGTCTCACAGTGGATTGGAAGGTCTGCCCCCACCTCTTACCAATTTTGATTCCTCACTTCGCCTCTAGTGATTCCAGTGATCCGCGGCACTTTCCAAACCTTAACGGGGTGAAGGGTGGGTAAATAGCTGTTACTCTGCCTCTACATGCTCGGGAGAAAATACAGGCCCTACCCATACTTGCATTGTCTCATTGATCATTCTTCTGCACTCTGTATTGCTGGCGTCAAAAGGCTGAAACGTTTGAAGAAATTCTTTCTTGTACTTTCCTGTCATGTCTGCATCACTGCCATTGCAACGGCTATCCAATACCAAATATGTTTGGTGAAGTTTGATGAGTTTGTGGAATTACATGATGGCGCGTATTTGTTAGTTCATCAGACATTACGTGGTGCATTCTTTAACAACATTGCCTTCCAACTCCTGCTGTTATTTATCAAGAGGTCCTGATTGGCACACAAGCATATCATCTACGGTTCTTAAAAGAAATCTACCTACCTATTCCGCATCCAATGCAGTAAGAGGCTTTGTTTCGCTTTAGCTTACCCTTTTCACAGTAATTCTGATGCTATAACTTGGGTGAAGATATTACTTTCTGCCTTTGGTAACTAAGGTCATCTGCATACTTTTAACCTAGAAATGACATTTTAACCAATACATATAATTGCACACATATAATTGCACTGAGAAAAGCAAGGTGCTCTTACAGAGAAGAAGCAAGGTGCTCTTACAGTCCAGGGTAGAAGAGATATGTCAGGTCATGTGCATAAATTAAAATAGAAAAGTAAAACTGATATCCTACCTCTAATCTAAAAAAAAAACTGTTCTAAAAAAATAGATAAACTAGTAGATCCATTTTCCCGGTGTGCACCTTGATTTTTTGGATCCTTTCTGTGCTTAGGCTTTCTGTGATTAATATATCTAGGGTTAAGATGAATCTATGTTAGTTCTAAGGTGATTAGTTCTAAGTTATCACCTGCCTATTATCTGAAATGCTAAAAAATGAAAGCTGAGCCCATTGTAATTAACGTCCATGGTTGGAAGAATTAAGTCATCTCAGATCTTACTTTCTCCTTTCTGTAATCACAGGACTCTGAACACCATAATCTACAGACTAGAAACGACATTTTCTAACACTATTAATCACTTTTCACCATTCACTACGTAGAGAATCCTTTGTGTTTTGAGGTACTATTTCGCAATTATCAGGGTTAAAGGAGGGTTTACAGCACTATAACCTTAGTCTTGATAATCGAGTATTTGTTTTATAGTCTCTAGTCAGCTGTGGAAATTGCTTATTTTTAAACTAATTTCAAGATCGTGGGGAAGTCATCAAGCTGTTCATAAGCTATGTTGAATAAAATGTCACAAGAGACTCAGAACTTTTTTTTAAGGTTTTGATTGTTTCACGCGGATCATTTGAAAAAACAACGCGGATCATTTGAAAAAGTAACGCGGATCATTTGAAAAAACAATACAAGACTCAGTATATGGCTTCGTTTTTTTAATTGTATTTCAGGAACCCTGCACGCAATCACAATCTTGCAAGGAATGCTGAGCCGGTAGGCTATAAAAATCCCCGAGTATATTTGTCAGCTGAAGAAGCAGCAGCTGCTGAAGAAAGCTTGTCGGTCTACTGTAAGCCTGTGGAACTCTACAACATTCTTCAACGCCGAGCTTCAAGACATGTAAGTTCATGTTTTCCTTGTTCAGTAACATTTTTGAGTGAATTCCATGTATTTTCTAGAGACTATAATTTCTTAAGTAGGTATGCTAGAACTTTTAACCGTTTGTGCAACAAGGCATGAATCGACAATCTTAGAATGCATATGTGACTTGAATTATGATTATAATGTTATTGTCAAATTAAATCTTTTGCAGCCCTTATTTCTTCAACGATGTTTGCGGTACAAAATACAAGCAAAAAGGCAAAGGCGGTATGCTTATTTGTCTTACAAATTTCTTTATTTTTAATTCAAGCTGATATTTGCCTTATCAAATAGAATTAGAGAAAGGAGACTTCAGGAGGACTACTCTTTAATTATAGCAGGGGGAACAATTCAATAGTTATGGATTTCTGGTTTTGGAAATGAGAGCGAACAAATCCTGAATGGAATATCCCAAAACGATCATCAAATTACTTTGTGGTTTGTAGTTGGTTGTTATTTACCTTGTCAACCTTTTTCTTATTCTAATGGTATGCAGGCTTTACTTTGTATATATGAACTTGTTGCGGGCATAGATATGCCTTCATGCGTTTTCTCAGATTTTGAAAGCATATTATTAGTTTATTGCTGTTCGAAAGAATCCAGCTATGCAACTACGACCTATTACAATCCAGAGATAACCAACCTACCAATTAATCAACTCCATACATATTTTCAAATTTTTTCTCCTTCCCCTCTATACCTCTTATTGTATTATTGGGATTATTGTTAATTTTTAATTTCACTTTGAATATTTATCATTCGAACTGTAAAGATTTCCATAGGTATCGATTATCATGATTGCTTATGTGTAACCCTATGTTGGAGACTTTAAAGCTCGATGTTTTGGGTGAGCCACCTGAAACGTCAACCTTTAAAGTCCAGCGCAGGGTTACACATAAGCAATTGTGAAAACTTATCATTGTTATTTTAATCATTTTCAAGCAACTAAATGTGAAAAATTAATTTTCAAAGGCTATAATTGCAACTAAAGAAGAAAGATTTAAAATAAGAAGAATGCAAAAGACTTTATATATAATATATACAATATTTATGAAGCATTTGATCAAAATACGTTATTTTTTTTTTTAAATTTCAAGGTCTAAAAGTTAAAACTCTAAAAAGAACCTAACGAGTTGCTAAACTAAGTAAAGTCTATAACAAGTTTTTAACCTATTTTTCCTTACTTTTGTGGTGCCCCCTCTTAGATATTTGTAGGTTTCAACGAGATGCAAGGACTAAAGTTAACATAATATTTTTTAACATGTTGAATTTTGATATATTCTTCTCATGACGCTTATAAATGTTGAATGACTAAATCTTTATGAAATATGCTTTGTTTTCTATTAATGAAACAATATGCGCAAAGCATATTACGAAAAGAAAAGGGTGGCGAACAGGCTGCCACCAAGGATAAAAATTGGGGGTAATTTAAAACACCGCCTATGCCTAGATCTTAATTTAATGCTTACATCACTTGGATTCAGCACCAAAGTTATTATTAAACTAGTGTTGTAATCTCCTAAGTGAGGCACTAAAAAGGAAGGTAGTACAAAAAATTGCTAGTCAACATGCATATAAGGTTGTAATAAAATAAGACCAAACGACCTGTCAACTTAGTCTCCACATGCGACCATCGCTTGAGAAGTTCGTGACTCATCATCATTTCCTTCTATGGGCTGACCAACATCTTTGGGAGGTTCATCTCCTAGTGTGGTGTCCCATCTTGGTTCTATGCCTTGCTAAGCAACTTGTTGTTTGAGATTACAAGAAAATACAAAGGAACTTATTGATTTTGGATAGACTTTGGAATTCCTCGTTGTGGCCAAATGGCTAGCTCTACCTTCTTTGTGTGCACAACCTACTTGGTGCCAATGTGGTTATCTTGAATCTTGCCAAGACTGTTGTGACTGGGCTGGAGAGGGGACTAATGAGACCCTTCTCAAAGTACAAGGCATTAAACCCCCCTCACCACTATGAAAAAAAATAGGGGATTTGACAAAGGTGGGAGAGGAGCATTGCCACCTTCTTGTTGATTTGAGCACGAAGCCACGAGGACAAGTTGGTGACCATAGGCACTTTGTCTGTAATATACCTCATTTATATTAATAACAATTATTTAGGGCCACGTCCTTTAGAATAGTCATGTCTCTTATGTATTATAAATATCACAGTCATCTTGATTATTTTCTGCCCCTTGTACCTTATGGTCTTGTGCCTTTACCCATAAGTGCTAGTGACACATTATGACTATTGCAAGGAATGCCAGTCCGTCTATCCAATTGAAGTTTATTATAGCCTCCTTATTAAACAAAGTGTCATTATATTGTTTCCAGAGACAAAAAGAACTTATATACCAATCGTATGGAAATAATTATTGAAATCAACAATCTAAGGATGCTTGTCTTTGAGGATGGCAAACTTCTAATTAATATGGTTAGGGGTGGAATGACCACAAAAAGGCTTGATGCAATTGTAGGTCACTTTGGCCTTTAGGAGAAACCAAAAGAGTTGTTTTAGAGTATTTGATCTTCCACAAGAGGTATAAGTAAGGGAGGACACCCCTAGATGAGTTAAGCATAGACCTATGGTGAGCCTACCGTGGATTAGGACCATATGAACACTACCTTCTTTGGTTTAAGGGGGCTTTCTAAATAGTTCTTATTTGTAAGAGCCAAGTTAAGAGTTTCGCCTTGACTTTCATGTTTTGTTAAAGGGGTCCTTTCAACGTACGTATTTGTAGGCATTAACTGGTTTGTATATAACAAAGGGCCTAATACGATTCCAATTCTACTTTTCATCATATATGTGGGGCTTAACCCTTAACTTAGTGAAAGTGAGTATAGAATGAGGCTTTCGATTTTTATTCATAATAAATCTATTTGAAGCTTTTGGTTATGTGTTAGAAGTTGAAGTTTTTCTAGAGATCAATGAACAAACATGCCACACTTTTACTGTACCCTTTGAATCCCCTAGTCTTGATTTCCACAGAGATTACCACCCTGTCAGTTATGGCCTTTAGCTCATTGATACATAAGTCTTTTGTGCTTGGAAGAGCTTGCTTCTTATTATCTTGGATTAATGTTAACCCTCTTCTTGTTCTTCTCCTTCTCCAATTTCCGCTTCTTGATAGGATCCTCTCAATTCTTCATCATAAGAACATTCATGTGCCAGTTGCATCATCTAGGGCCTTTCTTTGTCAGATGTAACTTCTGCAACGAGTCTCCTGATTTCTCTTTTCTTTGCTCTAATTCTTTCCTGTAGCCTCTGAATGTCTGTTTCTCTTTGGGCCTGTCTCAAATGATGAGCATTTCCTTTGTCAGGAGAACCATGGGAAATAGTTCTATGATCTATCTGTAGGGAAAAGTGATGTGTAAGGAGGGGGAGCAGAGTTATGATAATATGAGGTGATAGGATACTTGAGACGAAAAGAGGATGGAGGTGAGTTCATCATCACACTTCTGTTGGGGTGCTGGGAGAGAAGGAGATGAATTCAAGCTTTAAGAGAGCGACGACGATGTAAATCCCATACTGGAGTAGAGTCAAGTTGGGATTGGAGATTATCAATAGAAGAAGTATTGAAAGACAACATTTTAATACATAAGAAATCTTGTTCAAACTCAGCATCTGAAGATGGAGTAGAAGGTGTAGACGGAGAGGAATCAGAATAAGAATCAGAAGGGAGATCAATAGAATATATAACCTCTGGATCATCCTCAGAGCACTAATCCCAAAGGCCTGGATCAAAATTGTCTGTAAAGAGTTCTAAGACTTCTGCAATCTTTTTGGTCTTATTAGGGCATTTGTTTGTTTTCCCAATGACCCCGTTCTTTACAAATGTAGCATCTACTAGATTTTTTAGTAGATTTCCTCTTCTTAAAAAGCATTCTTTTAGGTTGTCTAGAAGATTTCCATTCATGCTTGAAATATTTCCCCTTTTTGCCAGATTTGCAGTTACAATCCTTTTGTTTGGATTTAAAATTTTTCCATTTTTACTGCAACCAAAATCATATGTTTCTCTTAATGAATTACAAAGGGGTTGAGTAAGGAACCTGGATTGTTTCTTGATCTGTTTGGATGCCTTTGTCTTTGTACAGGTATCCATTAGAGTCTTTTCTATTTCTGCATGTAGTCCAACAAGTGACAGATCATTAGGATCTATATTGAGATCCTCAAATTTTTTCCCGACAAGGTTAGGAATGATACCTAACCAAGAAGAAATATAATGTCTTTTTTATGCAGGATTAGAAGAATCACCAGTCTTGTACAATAGATCCTGCATAATACATTTGTATTCATTCTTTAATGATAGATCACAGAGTTTTTGAGAAAGAAACATGTCAGCATAGTGTTTTCCTGAAATAGGGACTTCACCATAAAAGTCTTTAGCAACTGTATGGATCAATGTATCTAGTGGTTTTTCATCATTCAAAATTTCATCTCTATCTTCTTCCTCAAGGGAAGACCACCAATTTGCCAATTGACTAGTGAAACCCCAGGTATGCCTTGTAGCCGATTTTTTGAAACTAAGTTGATTCTTTAAAAGAGATCTCTGTGTTTTTTCCCATCCTCCTCAAGCCTAAAGGGCTTTCATGATATCTATAGGAGACTTGCAATTAAAATCTGAAATCGGGCCAGGGTCTCCTATGGATGTAAGTACAGAAGATGAAGGACCGTCCAAATAACTTGTAGGAAATCCTTTGGTTTTCTCATCATGATGATCACTAGGTCCTCCTGACTCATGGCTATACTCATCTTCTTTTTTGACCATTTTTATTTGGGGATTTTCTCTTTAACCTCAGACCGTTTTTCTTTGAGCTTTTCCTAACAAGTCTAAGCTTTAGACAACTTTCTCTGTTTTCCAAGAAATTCAAAATAATCTTCTTCCTCATGCATTATTTCTATTGATTTCATAACAACTTCTTTTCTTGTATCTTTCTTTTTATATAATCTTTCAATAGTGTTGGTGCTAGGCAGTGTGGTTGTTTTAGTGCATGTTTGCGCACGCACTAACCTTCTTAACACTAGGGGGTTTGAGACCCATGGTTTGTCCAGAGCGTGTCCAACAAAACCCCCTAAGTATCGACATATCAATCCTTGGCCGAAGTCTAGGAAGGTCTCACCCAAGATGTAGAGAGGATCACAGAGACCATAAGGTCTTGTGTCGAGGATGGAGGATCAAACATAACTAATAGTATTGCAAATGGCATCCATGTAATTAAGGACTAAGAAGTAGCAATATATCTAATAATCTAACAAGGACAAAGAATTAAAACAATACACACAGGGGTTACTCATTCATAACAAACATTGAATAGAACAAAACTGCCATATCTTTATTACTGGAAGTATTCCATCATATTAGAGATATACATTGTGTTGAAGGACTGAGTAGCACAACATAAGACTTCATCTCATTACTATATAAATAGTGGGAATACAACAGTATGTGCCTTGCGCTAAGCGTTAAGATTCAGACAGATACAAGACACATGAGACTTCTCCATACAACACAGGATTGCAATAGGTTAACTCAGAGCTCTGGGACTGACGCTTTTTGAAATTAACCAACTTGTTTTCCGAGTTGAGAGCTCTCTTTTATATCTTTTTTTGCTAGGGAGCGTTGTCCTTCATTGTTCTGCTACACTTGCTTGTTTGATCTAACGACCTCGCACACTTCTGGTACCTGCCAGGGCTCCATGTAGGTTCTCTGCATCAGGGGCAATCTTCACTGCCTGGCCAACTCATCTTCTAGCTGCCCCACGTCTTCATCTGTTGCTGGCAACAATCATTCCGGGAGATATCTTGGTGATTCCTATATTGCTTCCGGCACAACTGAGAAAACTCGGACCGACGTGCTCAACTGAGAAAACTTGGATTGACGAGCCCTTGATCGCCATTAGACTTGGCGCGCTGCTTAACAAAACTCGGTCCAATGCACGCACTATGGCATTCTTTCACGAATGTCCTTAGGTGTTCGCAAAACTACTGGGTGAGCGCGCAAAAATGGACCCAAGACTTTGGGTGCCAACAGGCCCCCACCACTATTACTTGGTTCGTCCTTGAGCTGGCTGTTGACCTTCAGAGGGTGGATAACAGAGTAAGAGAGTGGAGCGGCCCCTAGTTGGTCACGCTGTTGTTCGGAGGGTAAATTGGTGACTACTGTGGGCTGTAGGATGATCGGTTCTGGTAGGAGCCATTGATGAAGGAGCTCATCGATATTGGGAGTGATCTCGTCCATTGGTCCAGTACCATCAAATCGCGGGGCATCGAAAAGTTCCGACCCTATCCATTGCACTGCCTTTGTGATTCAGGCGCATCGCCTTATTGAGACTTAATACAACTTATTCTGCCATCTATCCAAAGCATTTTCATAATTCGTGTCATATGAATTAACACTTCTCCAACTTAATTCTCTGTTTGCGGTGGGGTTGATGTAGTCCTCCCTATGTCCCGTGACCTTGTAAATATTTTCAATTGCCGAGCTCTGCACTTCCTCATTGACAGGCTCATTGTAGCGATTGCTTTCATATGGATCGAGTGGCGCGACCACACGCATGGTGTCAGTCTCAAATGACATTTGGCTCTTTTTCAAATTCAACACCACATTGTTATCAAAAGCCCAGTTGATTCCTAGTAATGCAGGGTAGGGATCCGACTCATCCATGATTTGATTGACTTCGAAGTCTGCCTTTGTTTTTACTCCTATATTCACCTCAACCTGCTCTAGTCGACCGATGGGGTAGATCTTATAATGGTTGGCTAATTGAAGTTGAATGGGTGACCAGACCAACTTCGGTTTCCCCATCACTTCCCAGGATTTCTTGTGTAAAATGTTTACGTCGGATCCTAGATCCAACATGACTCCATCCATATCATACCCAGCTAGCTCTGCGGTCATCTTAAACACTCGACCAATGTCCCTTTGCTTGCTGACCTGGAAGACATCCCTTTCTGGCAGCGGAGCTGCAATGGTGGTCTCCTCTCCTTGTTCTTTCATGTAAGCAGTTAACTTCGAAGTCAACTTACTCGCAACTTTTGGATCTCTTAGCAAACGCAAACAATAGTTCAAGAAGGTATTAATTTGATCTTCTGCTTCTGCCATGTGATCAAGGTCACGCAAGGCTTATGCATGTTGCAACTCTTCTTGGTGTTGTTCATACGCTTCCTACTTAGCGCGTCACAACATAGTCTGTTTGCGTGCTTCTTCTATTGATCTTTGGGTGGCACGTTGAATTTCTTCGTGCATGCGAGCTTCCTCCAAAGATCTCTGTGTCGCGCGTTGTAGTTCTTCACGTGCACACGCTTCCTCCAACGACCTATGTGTCGCTTGTTGTACTTCTTCACGGATCCGTGCTTCTTCTAGCGACCTCTGCATCGCCCTTTGAACTTCCTCTCAGAGCTGTGCCTCTTCAAGGGACCTCTGAGTCCCTCGTTGCATCTCCTCGCGTGTTTGTTCTTCCTAGAAGGCTTGCTGCACATCGCGCATAAACTGCTTCTGTTGAGCCGCATCAAACTTAGGAGGGGGTTAAGGGGCCTTCCTGATCTTGCCTTTGCTTGTTGGCCCGAACATTCTCCGTGCTCGAAGTCTGCCCCTCCACGGGTTACTACCCGGACGTTCACTTCTCCCTTCTTCTTTTGGTTTTTGCGCGGCTCGGCATGTACCATGTTACAGTTACCCTTCTTGTCCTCCCACTTTTTTAGCAAGTCTTGACAATCCTCGGTTACTTGTTTAAGACTATAACAGTATGCACAGAGCACGTGCTGCTTAGTGCAGAATCGTGAGACATGGCCAATTTCACTGCAATTGAAGCATGTGTGGTGTTTGCCACCTCTTCCATCATATCCTGATTGCGTCCGTACCCACCTCGAGGTCCTCCTTGATATCCGCCTCTGTTGTTGCCCCCGCGCTCACCACCCTTTTGTTCCTCTTTTACTCAGAATGCATCCTTGGTATTATCTTGCATCATTTTGGAGGGAGCGAGAACTATTGATATTGTGGTTGACGGGCTTACAGAATTCACAGAAGGGAGTGTGATTTGTTGCTTGATACTTTTGTAAGGTGGGGTAGCGGGGTGGCACATGGCCCCACTGTCGGCATATTTCACACCATTTCGACTGTCCAGATGGAAATGGGATCGGTGCGCCGGTCGCCACATAATTTGGAAGGACCGAGCACTCATCTTGTTAATGCCCTTTTGAGTGGCATGTAGTGCACCACACATGTTCGTGCACGGTTTTAGCCTTGACCATATCTTGCAACTGTATTGTTAGATTGGCCGGTTGTGACTGAACCTGCGCCAACCCGGCCTATGTTTTTGCGCCTCCAGGTG
>CBVK0101307562.1:19739-36210 GCA_900067695.1 Picea abies | reverse complement strand
AAGTTGTGGGTGGCCCCACCGTCTATCAGGGCGATTTCCCGTTGCCCCTGAATAATCCCTCTGATACGGAGGGTATCATACCTGGGAACACCAGAAAGGGTCGCTATGACTCCTCCCTTTGCTGGTTTCCTCCTGTTAGCCTGCTCTGGTGGTTGTGGGACTATTGGAGGATGGGCTCCTGTCGATGTCGGTGGTCTACGGGGAGGCTGCTCCTCTGCTAGTGCTGACTCCTCCTCTAAACTAGTGGATCCACTGTCCTGCTCCTCCTCCTCACTGTCCATGCTGTCTGTTGCTACCTCAATATAATGAATCTCTCCCTTGCCCATGCACCTATGGCTTGGGACCCAAGGATCTCTGCAGCTGAAGCAAAGCTTCTTCCTCATAAGCTCTCGCCTAGTCTCATCATCCAACTTCTGCTTGCCCTTCCATTCTCTCTGGAATGGCTTCCTGTCTCGATCCCTCTGGGGCACAAATGGTTTGGAGAAAGTTTTAGTCTTTGGCACTGAGTCTGCCAGATTTTGAGTGCGAAGGATGGCATCCTGCAAAGTGGGAGGCCTGTATGCCTTCACCCATCCTCTCAAAGGCTTTGTGAGTCCTTCTGTGAATAGCATGATTAGCTTGGGCTTTGATATATCTGTCACTGCCACGACTACCCGCTGAAACTCTGTGATGAACGCCTCTGCTGTGCTAGTTTGTCTCAATTGGGCTAGATCCCTGAAGTGTATCTTGGGATCCTTCCTGTCAAACCTGTCCATGAGCCTATCTGTAAACTCCCTATAGGAGGTGATGCGACTGTGACCCAATGTCACCAGTCCATGATACCACCACTCGTGTGCCTCACCCTCCAAGTGTAAGGTCACGAAACTGATGGCCTCTGTCTTGGTCATCTGGTTGAGCTTGTAATATGTGTCTAGCTTCTGTACCCAAGCTTTGGCGGTGTATTTGGACGATCCGTCGAAAAAAGGGATGGTGAGTTTCCCAACTTTTCGGATGAAATCGAGGTTATGCCCTTGCTGTTGTTGTGGTTCTCACCTCTGCGGCTCTCTGGGGCGGTTCCTGAGTCTGAGTCCACAGTACTTGACTAAGGTCATGTCCTAATGGAAGTCACCACCCAATGCTGCATACTCCCTCCTATACTCTGTAATGTCGTCTGCATGAGTGGGTGGCCTCTGTGCTATCGGTGGCGGTGCTGCTACCGGGGGTACCCTCTGGAAACTGGGAAACAAGGGTCTGGGAATCCTACTCGCAGAGGTGTATGTGCGAGAGGGTGACTAGGGTCTACTGCCTACTCCTGAGTTTCCCTGTGCTGAATGCGAGACTTGTGTGTCTAGGGTGCCCACTCTAGCCAATCTATCAACCACTTGTGCCAAGGACCGAGACATGGTCCGTTGATTAGCTAACATATCGTTGATAACCTGCAGGAAAGCTGTCTCTGAATCTACGGGGGCCTTGCCACTAACCTCTGGTTGCTCATATCTGTCTCCTAGCATCCTCTCAGCCTCGCGCTCAGCCTCATGCTCTGCCCTTCTTTCTGCTTCTCTGTGTGCCTCTTCCTCTTCCTTTGAGCTAGGAGGAAAAGGGGGAAAATCAGGCCTATGCCTTCTTTCCTTATGCCTGTTATAAGTGACATATTCGTCACCTACGTGTTCACGACCCTCTAGGTCTTCTGCTACACTCATTGTCTTTAGTCACAGGCTGGCAAGACTAAAGCTCTGATACCACTGTAATGTTCTTGACTTGGCTAGTCTAGGAAACGCTGCTAATATGTGTGCAGGATCAATGGTTTACAACATATAAATGATCATACAAATAATAAATGCGACAAAGGACTGCAAAGTTTGTATTATGATATCTCTGTGGATTACAAAATGGCCGAATGCGGCTGAATAAACTGACAATACTCGACTAGATCAACAGACAAAGGATCTTAGTCGGAATACAAATAAGCAACTAAGAGATAACACCCGGAATATGGGAGCACTGCGGAATCAATGGATGTGCTGGGACCATGGCAGCTCTGACGATAACTGTTGGAAGTCTGGAAAGTT
This sequence comes from Picea abies, assembly GCA_900067695.1. NCBI lineage: Eukaryota > Viridiplantae > Streptophyta > Pinopsida > Pinales > Pinaceae > Picea > Picea abies. The sequence continues at coordinate 34,162 of CBVK0101307562.1, read as the reverse complement.
CGCCCTGGGAGCTATACTTTTCAGAATGGCCTGGAAACTGTCCCAAATGATGCGCCCTGCTCTAGTCCTTAGTACTGGTATCTGTTAGACCCCCCTTCTGATGAATCTGGACTGCGGATGGATACCCTTGGGGGAATGTGCCCCTCTTCTTCTGGCAAAATGCGTCCTAGTGATTCCATTGTTGGAATCGGACGAGATATGTCTCAAAACGACCGCCTTGGTCTACTGGGAAATGGGTTGGAAGGGTTTCCCTGAATCTGGTCTGATGCTCGCTCTGGAACCCCAAATGTGCCTGCCAAAAGTGCCGCACGTCCAAGTCTGGAAAATGCGTCCCAGTTGATTCCTCCGTCGGAATTTGATGAGGAATCAGGCAAAAGATGCGCCTTGCCCTCCTCTCAAATGGGTCGGAGGGAAATCTCGAAATTCTCCCTGGATGGGATAAGTCGACTAAAAACCCTCTCAGAAGCTGCGCCCTGGATGAATGCACCCTTGCTGCTGAACACTGTGTAACTGCTGCTGAAGAATGATGGAAGACCTAAATGATCTTCCTAGTGATTAGGGTGTGTCTCTCAACACCGAAATCAACCACTGGTGTCTTTCTCCTGGAATCCACTGAACTATCTCTCCTGAGATGCACCTCTTCTCCTCAATGACAAGTCATAATCTGCATAATAATGAATTAGGTCGCTGACCCTTCCTTTATAGCTTTCCAAAACCCTAAATCACGTTGAAACCCTAATTCACTGTTGACTTCTATTTTTAGCTCATAATGACTTAAAAGCGCTTTTAACCCTTTTTAGCTCAATGTCACTTTCCGAATATAACATCTGTGACTGGAGTGACCTCTAGTAACCCTGTTTACCCCTCTTTGGCCCTGGCTATAGTCTAACGGGGCGGTTTAAACCATGAAGCCTCCTCTCTGGAGCTCCTATTTGGAAAGGGACATTACACAAATCCTTCCACACCACTATTGCTTGGGGTAAAGTATTGCTGACTTCACCTTCTTCACTTGTGTCATCACTTCTTTTCTCTTCTTTCCTTTCTTCAAATTCAACCACTTCACTATCTACTGTGGGTTCTTCTTGATTAAAAATGTGCAAGGGGGGTGGAACAAAGTGGGGGTAAGACCATCTTCCCCTGAAATTTCTTATGAGGGGACCCAAAGAGCCTTCTAGTTCCAGCCATGCAAGACAATCCAACAATATCAGTTCGTCTCCCCCACCACTAGGGGATCCTCCATCTTCCTTCACATCCGACGCATCCACATTTTGCGCCTTCTCCTCCTGATCTGACTGCACGCCACCAACGTGCGCTTTTGCCCCCGGGCTGATCTGCGCAATTCAAGACTGGAATCACTCGTAGGGAAAACTTGTCCTCCTTCACTTTTATCCAGTCTTGAATCTCTTCATTAGACGGACACCACCACATTTCTCTTTTCCTCCATCAATCTCAATAAGACTTCAAGTCCTGACAATGGAACCATTTGTTGGCGCTAGGCAGTGTTGCTGTTTCAGTCCACGCTTACGCGTGCACTGACCTTCTTAACACTAGGGGGTTTGAGACCCAGGGTTTGTCCAGAGCATGTCCAACAAAAACCCCCAAGCACCGGCATATCAATCCTCAACTGAAGTCGAGGAAGGTCTCACCCGAGATGTAAAGAGGATCACAGAGACCATAAGGTCTTGTGTCGGGGATGGAGGATCAAACATAATTAACAATACTGCAAATGACATCCATGTAATTCATATCTGATAATCTAACAAGGACTAAGAATTAAAACAATACACGCACATGTGTTACTCATTCATAACAAACACAAAATAGAACATAACTGCCATATCTTTATTACTGGACGTATTCCATCATATTAGAGATATACATTGTGTCGAAGGACTGAGTAGCACAACATAAGACTTCATCTCATTACTATGTAAATAGTTGGAATACAACTATATGCGCCTTGCGCGCTAAGATTTAAGATTCTGACAAATACAAGACATAGTAGACTTCTCCATACAACACAGGATTGCAATAGGCTAACTCAGAGCTCTGGGACACTTTTCGAAATTAACCAGCTTGTTTTTCGAGCTGAGAGCTCTCTTTTATATCTTTTTCTATCGGGGAGCATTGTCCTTCACTGTTCTGCTCCACTCGCTTGTTCGATCTAACGACCTTGCACGCTTCTGGTCCCTGCCAAGGCTCCACGTAGGTTCTCTTCATCACGGGCAATCTTAACTGCCTGGCCAGCTCATCTTCTGGCCGCCCCACGTCTTCATCGGCTGCTGGCAACAATTGTTCTGAGAGATATCCTGGTGATTCCTTTCTTGTTTTCGGTGGGCATCTTCTTGATTTCCGGTGCAACTGACAAAACTCGGACCGACGCGCCCTTGACCGCCATTAGACTTGGTGCGTTGCTTAACAAAACCCGGTTTGATGCACGCACTATGGCATTCTTTTGCGCATCTCCTTAGGCGCTCACAAAACTACTGAATGAGCGCGCACAACTTCCGTTTGTGCGCACTCAAAAATGGACCCAAGACTTTGGGTGCTAACAAATAGGACCATGTTTTGAATCTGTATATTCAAAAGTAGGTGGAGGTGGAGGTATGAGATGATTTTTGATATCATCCAAAACATCCTCAAACTGATCAGTTCTACTGAGTGAAGCAGTAAGCAATTCATAATTTGTTTTCATAGTTTGTGAAAGACTTGTGCCTGTCATTTCTGAATGGATTTGACTAACAAGTTCTTTTATTGCCAGGACATCTTTGGCTAAATCATCGATGTTTTGGTGTAGACAAGCAATCTGATAATTGGTATAATTGAGTTGCTTCAACTCAAGAGATACGACTTCATCAACTGACTTCTTATATGTCAAAATCTGCATATCAGCTGTGACATTGTGATTAGGGAAGGGCATTTGACTATTTCCTATTGCAATATTTCTTTCTTGCAATTTCTTGGGACTGGATACCTCCTTTCCTCGAGGAATAGAAAGTTTTATCATTTTGATCTCAAAGGGATCTATAAACTATGATTGTTGATGATATACACAATTAGAGGAAGAACTATTTACATATGAAGGCCTATGTTGGAGCTGTTGCTCTCTTCTTAGACTTTGTATCTGTTTTCTACAGTGATTGCATTCTGATTGTCTTCGAGAATGACTATTTGAACCACTAGTACTTGTACTCCTAGAGAGTTGATTGGATGAGGATGGAGGCATCTGCATACTGTTTTGCCTTCTAAACTTTATAACCTCCTTTCCACTGTTAGAGGTTCCCACTTCTAATCTTCTTGGTTGGGATTCAATGTCTTTTGTTCCCAATGAAACATATTCTTGATTCCATTCAGTAAGAAGAGTAATGGGAGAAAATGATGGAATTATTGGGGCAACATTTCCAGTACCTGGCCCCACAGTTTCGCTAATGCGTTCAGCCACACTCTTGACTAAAGGCGACATAGTAGTGCTTACAAGTCTGATACAGAGACAAGTTTGGGGTTGACCAATGTATTATTAAGATTTCTTATGTATTAAAATGTTGTCTTTTGATACTTCTTCTATTGATAATCTCCAACCCAACTTGACTCTACTTTAGTATGGGATTTACATCGTCGCCGCTCTCTTAAAGCTCAAATTCATCTCCTTCTCTCCTAGTGCACCAACAACAGTGTGGTGTTGAACTCACCTTCATCCTCTTTTCCTGTCAAGTATCCTCTCGCCTCATATTATCATAACTCTGCTCCCCGTCCTTACACATCAATTTTCTCTACAGATAGAACTATTTCCCATGGTTCTCCTGACAAAGGAAATGCTCATCATTTGAGACAAGCCCAAAGAGAAACATACATTTAGATGCTGCAGGAAGGAATTGGAGCAAAGAAAAGAGAAATCAGAAGACTCATTGCAGAAGTTGCATATGAAAAAGAAAGGCTCCAGATGATGCAACCGACACATGAATTTTCTTCTGATGAAGAATTGAGTAGAGCCTATCGAAAAGCAGAAATTGGAGGAGAAGAACAAGAAGAGGATTACCATGTAATCCAAGAAAATAAGTAGCAAGCTCTTCCAAGAACAAAAGACTTATGTATCAACGAGCTAAAGGCCATAACTGACAGGGTGGTAATCTCTGTGGAAATCAAGACTAAAGGATTCAAAGGGTACAGTCTTGATGCTCAAATTGATACTGGTGCAATGGTAGCTTGTGCAAAGTCTGGTGCAATACCTGTCAATTTTTAAGCATATAATGCATTCAATTTCAGATCTGAAAATTACTTCCAAGTGACCTCAATTTGTAAACTAGGGCTGTTATCACCGAATAATTTCACACTGAAATTATGACAGAAAATTATAGCAGAAGCGCAAAGATCAAAGAGAAATCATCCATACACAAGAGACACAAATTTCTGTTCAATAAAATTTTCAGATTGAGAAATTTCGAGGACAAAACCAATTCTCTCAGCAAATTAAAACTTCAACAAAATTATTGAAAATCTTCCAACTTACAAATTTGCAGAAACCTAGCTGATAGAGGCCCTAGCTGACGCCACCTGTACGCCCCCCTGCATCAACAATTCTCCTCACATGTGCGGTACCACCTGCAATAAATGCGTCGTACACTTCGCAAGTGCGACTGTTTCTACTGCTGTACGGTCCGCACATGCCGTACCGATTGCACAACTCACATGTGTGGCCTCTTATGCTGCTCCTCTTCTTCACACGTGGGAACCACATGTGCAACCTCTCTCTCTAGATAGAAAACATGAGAAAAGAACAGAAACCCTAGGCCAGATTTACAGAAAGTGAAGAATTTCCTTTGCTGAAATTTGCAACCCCAATCTCCTTGGCAAGAGTGCTCACTCATTCATGCCAACACCATGATGACAAAATAAGATGTGTGGTGCCTCCTCATATTGCCTCTCCTTATATAGGAGTTTAATGAGTGAGTTTAGGAAGCCCTTCTAAACTCAACATTAAATTAGAATTGTTTATTCTTCCAAGTGGGTGCCAAGCCCCAACAATAACAATTCCAAGCCCCAACTCTACATAAAAGGGGTTTTCACAAAATAAAAACGCAATGTGAGTGCCAACAAAGATTCCCACATGCTCGACACCAAGGCCAATGTGAGAATAACTCCTTGAAGCTACAAAATATCAACACTCCCTCTTAACGAGGTAGGTATTCTCCACCACTCCTAGCTTGTCTTTGAAGTAGATAGACTTCCCCTTCACTAGGGGCTTGGTGAGAATAACTGCAATCTGCTCATCAGTGGAAATGTACTAGAGCTTCACAACTCCCTTTTGCACCTCGTCTCTGATGAAGTGGTATCTGATCTCATTGTGTTTCGTCCTATCATGAAACACTGGATTCTCTGAGAGTTTGATACAACTGTGATTGTCGCAATAAATTACCGTAGGCTCCATCACCTGACCAAATAACCTTGCAAGAAGCTTGCGAAGCCAAATAGCCTCACAACTCACCAAACTAGCTGCCATATACTCTGCTTTGTTGAACTGAGTGCCACAACAGTCTGTTTCTTGTTGAACCATGAAACCACTGCTGATCCCTGGCTGAAGCAACCACCATAAGTGCTCTTCATGTCAACGACACTACCTGCCCAATCTATGCAACCTCACTCCATCCTAACATATCTCAGACCAAATCCAACTATACCTCAAAGGTATGTGAGCACATGCTTCGCTGCTACCCAATGCACCTGCCTCGGTTCAACCATGAATTGGCTCAAGGTGTTGATAGTAAAACAAATATTCGGCTTGGTGTTGACTAGATATATCAACGAACCAATCAATTGCATGTACATCGTGGGATCCACCAAGTCTGAATCCGAAGCCCCCAAACTCTTTAGATTGGTGATGATAGGTGTAGTCATGGATTTACAGTCCATCATTCCGAACCTCCTCAGTATCTCAATTTTATACTTCCCTTAGTATCTCAATTTTATACTTCCCCTGTCCAAGGAAGATCTCGCTCGACTATCGCCATACCTCCAATCCCAAGAAGTAATGCATCAATCCAATATCCTTCATCTCGAACTCTGAAGCCAAATCCCCCTTGCAACTGGCAATGAGCTCCTCTGCTCCCATGAGGAATAGGTCATCAACATACAACACCAATATAAGAGGATCCTCACCAACCTATATGAGATATAAGTTGGGATCCGCTTCACTCTGGGTGAAGCCCATGCTTTGCAAATACCCGTCGATCCTTGAGTACCATGCCCTGGGTGCCTGCTTGAGTTCGTACAAAGCTTTCTTCAACTTGCAAACATGGGACTTCCTCCCATGTGCCTCAAAGCCCTGAGGTTGCTCAATGTACACCTCTTCCTCAATCACACCATTGAGAAATGTTGTCTTCACATCCATTTGATGTATTCTCCACCCCATAACTGAAGCAAGAGAAATAATAGCCCTGAAGTATACTTGGCGACAAGAGAAAAATTCTCCTCATAGTCTACTCCCTCTTTCTGAGAGAACCCTCTCGCCACGAACCTCACCTTGTAATTCTTGATGCTACCATTTGCAACTTGCTTGATCTTATAGATCCACTTGGAAGTCACCATAGACTTTCCCTCTGGTCTCGGAACTATGTCCCACACATCATTTTTCATGATGGACTGATACTCCTCCGTCATGGCATCCTTCCAAACCTGCTGGCTTGCTGCCTCCTCAAAACTGGAAGGCTCGAAATCAATGATGCTACTCATAAGGGCCACATAGCTCGAAAACCTCTGCAGAGGCCTACTCTCCCTGAAAGTGTCCCTGGGGGCCGCGTGCCTCTCCGCATCTCTCAAAGTATCCTGAAGCCATCTAGGCCTTGTGTCCTCATCACTAGGAGGGTCCACTGGATCCACTGACTCTTCCGACTCTTCCTCATTGTCTGAAGGTTGAACCTCTATATTGGATGGACCTGTACTCTCCTCAAACTTCAGAGCCTCATGTTCCTCACCATCTGTCTCTGTTGTGGTGTCTCGGGACCTCCTGAAAGCCAACTCCCCCTCAAACTTGACATCTCGACTAACCTCAATCTGCCATTGTTCTGGAATGTAGATCCAGTAAGCCTTCGAAGTCTTGTTGTATCCCACAAACACGCCCTTCCTCACAGAAGGTTCTAACTTCGTCCTCTTCTTCTTAGGAACATGGGTGTAAGCTGGACAACCAAAGATCCTCAAATGCCCTATCTCTGGTCTCACTCCCGTGAATGCCTCAATGAAAGTTAAGAAGTACTTGGGACTAGAGAAAGAAGGAGAAGAAAGCAAACCACACAAATCACCATGAACAAGCTGCAAAGGGGCTGAGGTGTGCTAAGAAGCACGTTTGTCAAAACTGTCCTGATGATGTTTGTTGAGAACACAACTCCCACAAACACCATCTCTGCAAGAAACGAGAGGAAGATCATTAACCATATTTTGATTACATAGTTGTTGCAATGAATGATAGTTTAGATGACCAAACCACTCATGTGAAAGTTTTCTCAAGTCATCGCTATGAGCAAGAAAAATTGATGGAAAAGATGATGACCCAAAGTTGTCAAATTTGTACAACCTGGTAATATCATCAACAATTCCAATTTCTAGGACATGCATACGATCTTTTAAATCCTTGATTAAAACTTGGTGAGGTGAAAACTCTACGGTTTTCTTGAATGAGTGATATGATATCTTGATAAAAGATTGCAAGAAAGACTTGGAACACATAATACATCATTGAAATGATCATTATCTACCTGAATTGTTCCAAACCCTACAACATTAAGAGATCTATCATCACCAACAAATATTTGTTTGGTGTTACTTTCATTAAGAGTAAAAAAATGGCTTTATTCTTAGCCATATGGTAATATGCTCCAGAAACAATAAGCCACTCATGAAAAGAAGAAGTAGATGTTGTATTGAATGAAAAACCAGACGCAGAAAGTGCATGTCCATGAGAAGAAGAGTTAATAGAAGAAGAAGAATCAAGATTGATGTTGTGCTTCTTCATTGCTGCTTCTAAGGCCTCCATCTTTTTAAAACATTTAGACTCCATAAGGTCACCATTGGAAGTAGAAAATGGCTAAGAGGGTTTGGGACCCTTGTTTTTCATGTTGTTGCAAGGATGTTGCTTCTTTGGATGCTTGGTTTTATCTTTCTGTTGGGCCACTAAGGCTTTGTTAGATGTACCTGCAATGTTGATCACTCCAAGTTGCAAGAGCTTATCTTGCTATCTAATAAGAGAATTACAAAAAGAATCAAGAGTGGGAGCTTGGTAAACACCCCCTAGAGTTTCTCTGTTGGCATAAGAGGTCAAAGATAGAATATACACTACCAAGCTTAGCCAGAATAACATATATGCATCAGTCATACTTCAGATCTATCTTACAGTTTTTAAGTAAAAGTCCAAGTGTTTTGAACTTAGATAAATAATCTTCAATGCAAGGGGAATCATTGGGACTTAAGGTCATTAACTAATTTTCATTCCGGTGGGCTCGAATCACACTGTGTTTACCAAATTCAACTTCTAGCTTACCCCAGGCTTCATTTGGGTCACCAATTCTTTGAAGGTGAAACCATAAATCATGAGAGATGGACATTTCGATTAATCCACGTGCTTCATCATTTTTATTATCCCATTTGGCTTTCTTTTTGGCATTAGTGGGGACTTGTTTTTTTCCCAAGCTAATCCGGTACAATCCTTTACTTCTTAGTATATCCTCCATATGGGATTTTCATGAGAAGTAGTTGGTATTGGTCAGTAAAAGATCACTTGGAGAACCCATATAAAATATGCAGATAATATGGATTCAAAAGTTGAAATTGATTGTTTGGATGGAAAGCTCTCACAAAAATAGGTTGTTTAAAAAAACAACATTGAAAACGGACTTCGGATGTGAAAGTTATGCCCTTTTTAAAAATACATTAATGGTAGCCAAACTGCCACGTGTCAGGTAGAAGTCGACCCACATGGTGATGAATGCACAATGAGGTGGTTGAGTAAATAAAATTTCCCCTCCTTCTAACTTTACTTATAAGCTCATTTTTACAAATAAGTTATTTAAAAAGTGACTCACTTTTATAGAATAAGTGAGAATCACTTTTACAATGAAGTTACTTTATAAATTAAAGTTGCATGCAAAAACTAACTAGAAAAAAAGAATATTAAAATTACTTTATAGTGATTCACTTTTATAATTTAAGTGAAATGCACTTTACAATAAAATTATGAGATAACTCAAGTTTGCATGAATTTTTTCAAAAAGTAACTCAAAAAAGAGAGACTTGAATTCAAGACCTCTTATTAAATAAAACAACTTTCAACCAAATGAGTGCAAAATATATAACAATTTTAATGAAAGAGGGGGGCCTTTTTTTTTACTCTTTGCCTCAAAGTATGTGTTTACTCCAAAAACCCTTGTTTTTGCCTGAAAAAAACTTCAACATGGTCGGACACAAAATTAAGCAAAATTTCAATTTTTTTTTCCAAATCCCAACAATAATGGGGTTAGATCTCGGTTAGCTTACTGAGAAAATGCAAGTTTTCTCTTCGTTTTTTATTTGCTGAGCTCGCGTAAAGTGCAGAGAAAATAACATATGCAGAAAAAAATTACTTTTCACTTTGTGTCTGATTGGCTGGGATCGCATAGAGCACACAACAAAGAGCATATGCAAACAAGAAAAAGTAACAAAACGGAAATAAAAAACAGAAAATAGAAATATTAACTCTAAAAGAAATTTAAAAAGGACATATTCAGACTTTATACTTCCAGATCTAACAAAAATGGCCATATCTTGGGAAAACAAAAACCTTTTTGAGGGAAATGAATAGTGTTTCAAATTGAAAACAACGCTCTGAACACAACAAAACATTCTGCTTAGCCCATAAATACACATAAATAGTAGAACCCATAAATGCGACAATTCGGGTTCAACATCTTGATCAACAATGGGAGCGGGTTTTCAAACGGACTCTGATACCATGTTCGACAAAATAGGGTATTCTCATCCAGGACGAACACCCTAAGCAACTGCTCACACAACCAGATCAAAAATCATAACACCAATGTTTTTATGTGGTTAAAATCCTCTAAGAGGGAAACAATCCATGGCCCCAACCAACATGGCCACTTGAGGCAATATATTAATGCAAAATAAAAATATTTACAAGAGAGTTTCTCACAATCGTTCATCAACAAATGACCCTCAATGTTCTTTAAATAGAGATCATGGACCAATTGGGTGTTAGGCCATGGATTAATATAGTCGTTAAGATGGAGGAGAATATGAGCCATCAGATCACTCTATGTCTAGAACATATCGTGATTGTCGGATTACATAACTACAAATGCATACTAAAGAAACACACTTTTGCCTAAAGATATATTAGACCAAGTTGAACTTAACTAATTGTTTAGTGTAAATATCTTAACATACAATGCCTTGGGAAAGAGTACAAATAAAAGAGCCTTAAGGCTCCAAATGTTTGTCGCCTAAAAATTGAGAGGGGAGGTTGTCCTCCTTTGAAGCAACCACTGTCAATGTGTAACTCTCCTACCATTAGAGAATGAAGGAAAGAAACTCTGGGTAGGGGACTCGCTAGAAGAGATGGAACTGGTTGACAATCTCTCTATCTAGAAGAGGTTGCTTGTTGTTGGGATCTAGAGTAAGTGGATTGTTTGTTGGTTTGGTGTAAATTGTATTAGGATCTAAGTTGATAACTCTGTTAGGGTCTTGTTGTGGGAGTTGAACTAGTCGTCGAGGTTTGACAAATTTGGAAGATGGAATGGTATTACTATCTGACTGCCTCTTGGTGTCCCTGTCCATTTGGAGCACTAGAAAGAAAGATGTGATCCTATGAGTAGTATATGATTAGGGGATGTGGTTGAAGGATGAGAGATCTAAGTTTGAGGCCCTCTCTTATATATAAAGTCAGACATTGCTCGTCTACATATTAGAAGAATGTGGAGAGGGAGTTATGTGAATCTTTGAACAAGAAACAAAATCACCTGCATATCTCATAATGTCAGGGGCAATTGGATACAAAGTTCTCCTCTGTCTTGAGCTCTTGTTTGTGGCAAAGCGGGCATAATTCTTGTGCTAGCCTTTTTTCTTCCCTCAAATTTGATATGATGAAAGGTTTGCTAGCTGTTTTGGCCAAGGAAATAAGTAAGTATACTTCCCTTACATTAAGGCTTAGCTTGGCAAGGTGGGGGTGAGTTAGCTTAGGTTAATGCTAGGACAACCATCTCTTTATGTTCCATACTTTATCCCATCAAGAAAAGGAGGTGGGAATTACTTACGTAAGGAATTTCTAGAAATAAGGTGTTGAAAGTCATGTTTGGGTATTGTAAGGCCTTTAAAGGTTCTATTTGAAGGTGAATCCTTCCTTCGTTTGAGCATAAGTTTCCTCTTTGTGGAATTTGGTGCTCAACGTGCACTTGAAGATGATGAGAGCCCAACTGGAATTGGTCTAGGGGGGTCTTGAGCGCATGTATCCGATGTTGGAGCATGTAAGGGCTCCTAATGATGAGGCCATTTCTTAGCTTCATGAAGTGCTTTGCATAAAAGGCCATCTTGGGTTTCAACCCCCTAGAGGGGTGATTCAAGCTATTTAATATATTGCTTATGAATATCATCCATGATAATCTTGTTCATCTCTTGCTTATTAGGCAAGAGGTGGCTAGGGGCTTTTAAAGAGTATCTAAACAGGGCAAAGCATTCCATCAATATTCCATTTGACTAAAGGAGACTTGAAACCTCCGAGAACTAGTAGTGTACTCTCCCTAAGAGAGGGATCAAGAAATGGCCACGGAAGAGTAGTAGTCCAAGTATGGATAGTGGTCCTTATCGTGAGTTGAGTCATCAAAAATTTAGAGGCGATGCAACATCTCTACTTGTTTGAAGATGGTATCTATTCGAAAGGGATGTGTTGCAAACTCTTATTGGTTGATGGGTTAGGGAATCATCCTCTTGCATTTGATAATGAGATGAAGCAAGAGGGTTTGGGCTCGCTTGGTTCGCGCCAATCCGACTCAACTAGGCTAGGTTCCCACACCTCCTAGCCATACAAAACTATGGGTCTTATTATCCATTGAAGTTGCACCAGGATGGATTTCTAGCGCGCCGCCAAAGATTGAACATTTTCATGTTCAAAGTTCAGAGTTCAGAAGTTCAACCGGTCAATAAGACCACCTTTTTCACATTTTCCATACAAATTGTAATAAGAGATGTTGCATGATGAATTTGTAAAAGGTCTTAACCACCTTTGACTTATTAGGCACGGGTTGTTACTCTGGAGTGTTTTTTTAACTTATTAATTATATTTTTCCGTTTAAAGACAATTTATAATTTATGAGTTTTTTCACTCAATTCTCCAAAGCTGGAGTATATACTCATGGTTAGGCCTTAGCATGGATCTAAGCCTAGTGTCTAATGTATATTACCATGCTAAACATACTCCTAAAGTCTTATGGAAATGTGCTAAGTCCCCTTTATGATTTTTTAATTTTTTCAGTAAATTAAAATTTTTCTGCAAAACGAGAATTTTTAATTAAAAAAATAAAGTTGTAATAAAAAAATGGTACTAGGAGTTTTCCTATGCCTTGGGAGTGCTCATTTTTGGACCTAGAACACCCACATTACCTAAGTACTCACTTGGTTGAGTAAAATTAGTGATTTTAATCACTTAAAAATCAGTTTTACTCAAAAAAACCCAAAAAGTCAAATAAAATCAAGAAAAATCAACAAGTGACTATTTTCAAGCAAACATGTTGGGACATGTTTTGAGTGAATAAAGCCTCAAAAGACTATGTGGCAATCAAAGAGGAGTTTCTAAGTGGATAAATAATCAATTCAATAAAGATTTGGTGTGGTTGGTGGATTCTCCAAGAGAGGGTGTGCCCTTCTTTGGGAGAGGTGGTACACTCCAAGAGGAGGCTGCCTACCTCTTGAGAGGTGGCGCCCCTCTCACCCACTTGCTGCTCCATGTGTTGATAAATTAGAGGATTGGGAGAGGTGGCAGCCCCTCATCCCACACTTGGCATTGCTTTACTCTCCAAGTGGTGCGCCCTCCTCCTTTGGCATCTTTCCCTCTTGGCTATATATTGGAGCACTCTTCCCATTGCAAACTAGTGGGAGCATTTGGAAGGATTGTATTGTAATATCATTTGTACTATCAATATTTTGGAATAAAAGGCTTTGGAGGCTAAATTTTGGTGATCACGTTTCATGTGTGGATCTCATTTGTCAATGGTGTGCTAATTTGTGAGGTAATGTGCTTTGTTTTTCTGGCTTAATTGTTAGATTGTAGCCTTCAAGTGCAGTTGTCTCCAAGAAGGGTAAGACTAGAAGAGCTAGGTTGCTTTATAATCTTGTTGTTTCTTGTATATTAATATTTTATGTTGCATACTCATTTCGGTTAATGTTTATGCTTTCTTAAGATTTTTTTTATGCAAGTAACACTATTCTACTAATAGTTCTTTGGCAAGAAATATCTAAGTGTGCAGGGTCTCATAACTTGAAGAGGAGGATAGGCATTGTTGCACTCTCTTCTCCTTCAAGCTTTCAAGAAAGACAAAGAGACCCTCTTTGATTCATCAAGAAGACCCCACATTGCCCAAGGTTCCAAGGCTTTGAAGATCTTTCTCTTTCTCTTTCTCAATATAACATTATTTCTTGGTTACCTTAAGAGCATATATGCAAGTTATTTGAATCTGATTTAAAGTCTAAAGATATCTAAATTCAATTTTGCATATATAGGAAAAACTAGATCTACTTTTGCATCTAAAAGTTTCATTCAAAAGCATAAGATCTAGACTAGAAAAGACTAGTTTTATCATGTTTTGCTTCTAAATTTTAAAGGGATAAAGGTAGTTTCTTTTTCTAAGTGCTTCATATAAATATTGAACAATTTAGTGCTTCTAGTTTGCTGCCTTAAAACAACAACAAAAGATCCAAAGGAAGCAAACTTTCTAGCTTGATTCTTTGGTTCCTTTTTTGCAAAATTTCAATAAATTCACTTAGGAGAAATTTGGGCTTTATATACTAATAACCAAAGACACTCTTATGGTAGCTTCGAGAGATATGAACCTCTATTGTGACCTATGACGAGATTAGAATATTCCGAAAGGAAGCAATGAAGTAAAGGAAACCCTAGACGAGATGTCGGCTACAGAAATATAATTAATGAGAATTAATTAGTACCCAGAAGGAGAAGTCAGCCCCAGTAAGTCTGCCAGACCACTATAAATACAGGGCGCCAGTTCTCATTATTCACACTTCTCAGAATTGCAGAGAGCAATTTCTGCGCATTGCAGTTGACAGTTTTGTGCGCAAGTTTCTGGGGAAGGTGTTGCGTTAGTTTCTGGGTGGGACTATTTGATCAGCTTGGTTTCTATTCTTGCTTGGTGCATTAGCCTTGCTTGGCTATT